>JAYMTK010000186.1:0-27813 GCA_036897405.1 Pelargonium myrrhifolium | reverse complement strand
TTAAATCATGTAACAATTAATATAATGCAACCCATACCATACCTAGCCAAATAGTAATCAGAAAGACAAAAATATAAAATGATATGTTTCCAAATATATATAACCATTAAATGTATCTAAAGTCTAAACCATTCGAGAAATAGAAAATACACATTAAAATATCTGTATTTCATGTTTAAGGATGCAAAAACCAAAAACTTTATCCCCTAAAATCGAAACATTTTCTATGCCAAAAAAGAAGACATTCACGAAGTCCTTAGCTATCATTACCTCCTACAACAAAAAAGCGTTAACAATAAAAGTAGTAGTTAGTCTAACAAATCAACATAAATAAACAAAATGAATGTATTTAATGGAGCTATAAGTAAAGGATAAAGAGATTTAATGAACTATTTTTCATCCATTTCATCAGTTAAATTTGACGGGATATTATTCTCTCTCATCATGTGCATGACACATGACGTTGTAAATTTATTAAATACATTTTTACTCTTCTTCTTTGACATTCAAGATCATGTTCATGAATATTCGCCGGAAAATTCAAAGTTTTGCCGAAAATTTCAAAAGTCACCGAATTGGATCAGTATTTCAAAGTTCAAATACCATTTTGGTCAAACAAAAGTCCATGGACCAAATTGGATTTTTTTACCAAAAATATTTTCCCTCTGTCCCAATATAAATATCTTGTTTGTGTTACATTTTTGTCTCAAAATGAGTGTCATCTTTCATTTTTAAGAAATTAGTTATAACATGAATTACTAATAACATCCTTATGATAAATTAGTTAGTATCCATTGAGTTTATTAAAACACATGTTCCTGTGAATTTAAACATAATTATACCACACAAACTAACTCCTTAATAATTCTCAAAATAGAAAAGATGACTATCATTTCAGGACAAAAGGGAGTACAATACTTGTGTGATGTCACCAAGCCATGTTGGATCAAGCGGTTGAGATGGTTTGGAAACTCTTTGAGGCCTCAGATTCGAGTCTCCATCGTGACCGTACGTATTACTGATAAAAAAAATACTAGTGTGATGTTACTTCTAGGAAAAAGCTTGGATTTAGTCTATGTACTATCCCAAACGTTTAGGTTTAGTCACTGAACTTTCAAGCGTTAGGGATTAGTCCAAAGGTCATGCAAATGTATGAGTTCAATTCAAAATAATCCTGAACGCGTATGGAACTAATCCATTCCGTTAAATTAGTGGACAAACACCGTCAAATTTGACGAATTACGTTCAAAAATTTAACGGATTTCGTCCACAAATCTAACCGCGTTAGTTAAATTCGACGAATTCCGTCTATAAATTTAACGGTGTGTCCTTATTTCATACACTTTCGAAATTACTTTGAACTAAATTCATACACTTGCACTAATTCCAAACGTTTAAAAGTTTAGTAATTAAACTCAAACTTTGCGGATAGTACATGGACTAATTCCATACTTTTTCCTTACTTCTAAGTTCTAACAAATCTGAAATATTTAAGGGTATTATGGTAATATCACAACTTCTGACCATTGACAAACCATTATTGTGTGGCTAAAAATCTTCTATCCTCCCAAAAAAAAAAAAAAAAACTGAAATAACAGAACATGAAATCAATCTTCTCTCACTCTCCAAAAATCTCCACAGCAGCAACAACAACACACAACCACTTCAACTTTTTGGAATCAAAACAGAGAGAGCTCCAATTTTCCCGCCAAATCAGATGCTCTGTTCTCTCCAGCTTCAGCTTCACCACCCATCGCCTCCACTGAGCGTCTCGCTCCGACCCAAAACTTCACTCCTCAAATCCCAATCCCCAAACCCTTTTCTCCGCCGCAATCGAATCGCTGGGTTTCGACGAGTCGTCGCGTGTTCTTCTCCGGATTCGGATTCGGATTCGCTTCCCGCCGATGACTTCGAGGTTGAATTGGGTCGGCTTTTGGGGCTGCTGCCGGAGGAAATGCGGCGGCGAGTTAGCGAGCACCCGGAGCTCCAGCAGCTGATTGAGGTGGTTATGGACTTGGGTCGGAAACCGCTGGCTCGGTTTCCGACCGGTGATTTTGTTTTGTCGGAGTGTCCGATATCGGTTCAGGATATTGAGCACGCTACTTCTCAGGTGAGAATGTTTGTTTGTTGCCCACCACCTGTTTGATGAAATGCTTCTGTGTCATGTGTGTGGTTTGATGTGATGTGGGTCCGTCTAAATTTTGTAACTTTACTTACAGTTTTTGTGGGAGTGTAAAACTATTATTGTGTCTTCAACTATTGGTTTAAGTTTTTAGTTGAAATGATTCTCTACATGATATCAAAGCATCAGTGACAAAAAGGTCACAGGATCAAATCATGACGCCACCCACTTAACCTTTCAGTTTAGATGGTTCTTTACGGTATTGATGTGGTGCAAATGAATCTAAATTTTGTATCTTTTGTTGCGTACTGGTTTGGCCAAGCTACTCTTTCAACCAAACTAGCCTTGTTATGATTGTTCAATTGATGTGATGTGGGTTCCTATAAATTTTGTATCTGTCGTTATCATTTTGGTCAAGCTACTTGTTTGACCAAAATTGATATGTGGAGTTTAATGTGATGCTGACGAATCTAAATTTTGTGTCTTTGGATACCATTTTAGCCAAGCTACTTGTTTGACCAAAGTTAACCTTGCGAATGTTCAATAATACTTCAATTGATGTGTGAGGTAATTTGGTGTGAGGTCGGGTTGTGTGTTTGCATGTGTAACAACTTGACTGAGTGATCGAGAATGTTATGTTGTGACAACAAGAGTCTTATGATCACATATGTGTGATGAAAGACAAGAAACCTTAAAAACTTCTCAGTTGAGAATGTTTGTTGCCCACCACCTGTTCGATGAAATGCTTCTGTGTCATGTATGTGGTTAGATGTCATGTGGGTCAGTGTAAATTTTGTAACTTTACTTACCGTTTTGGTCAAGCTACTTGTTTAACCAAAACTGGCCTTATTATGAATGTTCTATTGATGTGTGAAGTTTAATGTGATGTGGACGAATCTAAATTTTGTATCTTTTGTTACGTACCGGTTTGGTCGAGGTACTCTTTTAACCAAAATGAGCCTTGTTATGATTTTTCACTTGATGTGTAAGGTTTGATGTGATGTGGGTTACTATAAATTTTGTATCTTTTGTTATCATTTTGGTGGTCAAGCTACTTGTTTGAGCAAAAATAGCCCTGTTGTGAACGCTCATTGATGTGCGAGGTTTATGTGATGTGGGCGAATCTAAATTGTGTGCCTTTGGGTATCGTTTTAGTCGAGTTACTTGTTTGACCAAAATTAGCCTTATTATGAATGTTCAATACTTGAATTGATGTGTGAGGCGGGGTATTCAAAATCTTGTATCTTTAGTTACCATTTTGGTCAAGCTTCTTGTTTAATCAAAATTAGACTCGTTGCCAATGTTCAATTGATGTGATGTGAGTGACTCTAAATTTTATGTCTCTAGTTACCGTTTTAGTCTAGCTACTTGTTGAACCAAAATTAGCCTTGCTATGAATGTTCAATGGCATGTGAGGTTTGATGTTATGTGGGTGATGTCGAATTTTTTGTCTTCAATGCAGTTTTTGATACTTTAATTGCAGGTTGGTGACTTTGCAATTGATAATCGAGCAGGCATTAGCCGGACATTACACCGAATTAGTGCCATTAGGAATAGAAAGGGTACCATTATTGGTTTAACTTGTCGGGTTGGTCGGGCAATATCAGGAAGTGCTAATTTGTTGCGAGATTTGGTTCAAGATGGGTCTTCTTTGTTGCTCATTGGACCTCCAGGGGTTGGGAAAACTACTATTATTAGGTCAGTGGCTGTTTTGTGAATTAATTCCATGTTTGAGATTTTGTATGATCATGCATTCTTTCAACAAAAACTTCTCATTCTCAAGCTTTCTTTTCATTTGTTGCACACTTGCTTATGTCTTGCTTATGCTCTAATTGGATTGAAAAATCATGTGGAACGTCCTGGTCTCAATGGAATATGATCACCAAAATAGGTGTATGGTTGTAGGGACGGACAAACCGTTGGTGTGGGGAGTTTTTCTTTGAAGACATCATATGATCGAGTTCCTTAGATTCTCTAAATTTGGCCTTGAGAGAGTTCACTGCTACTAAAGTATTGTTGTAGTATCATTAAATCTCCTACACGGTGTTCAACTATGCTCTCAAAAGTGCAGTTTATGACTCCAATGAGTACATTCGTCCACTTATAGTGATAACCTACTTTTACATATGTACAGGGAAGTAGCTCGAATGCTTGCAAATGATTGCCAACAACGTGTGATGATTGTTGATACCTCCAATGAGATCGGAGGCGATGGTGACATACCTCATGCAGGAATTGGTAATGCTCGTAGGATGCAAGTTCCCAATAATGACATGCAACATAAGGTATATTAGCAAGAATCTCAATTTGGAATGCTGCACTGAAATAACCATCACTCACTCATTTGTGCCTTCTGATACCTGATGCTAAGGCCTCATTGTCTCATCCATCTTAATTGGTTATGTAAAAATGTATTTCAGCTTCAAAAAAAAATTATTTTTGTCGACAAGAAGTGTTTTTCTCATCCGTAGTTGGTCGTTGGGACATCTCATTTACACGTAGAATAAATTTAAATAAAGACTCAATGTATTGCCTTCAGTTACTAACTCTAAAATGCTACATGAATTTGGGTTCATCTGCATCTCTTCATGTTAAGCATATTTTATTCTATTTTTGCTCAAATAAGTCGATATGTTTTACTGATTGTTCATGGATTAAAGTAGTTGCCCGGGCCATTCACATCCTTGAAACCTTTTGTGATTCAGGTATTAATAGAAGCAGTTGAAAACCATATGCCTCAAGTGATTGTAATTGATGAAATTGGCACAAAACTTGAAGCAATGGCTGCAAGTACAATTGCACAGCGTGGAATTCAGCTAGTTGCTACTGCTCATGGAATAACTATAGAAAATTTGATAATGAACCCTTCTTTGGAGATGCTTGTCGGTGGAATACAGGTGAGATATTGTTGTGTCATCACTCCCATTTATACTTAATATGTCTAATAAGGCTTTCCATGACGGCCTGAAAATAAAACAAACTACAAACTGAAGTTGTTGGCCATGAAATGCTTGCAATGATGTCTGACATGCAAAAAGGATGCTATGTGAAGTTTTGTTGCAATGTAAGTCCAAGTTGGGAAATACGTAAACTGCACTCATTTGTATTTCTAAATAAGCCCAAATCCTTTGCTAGGGCTTCTTGGTGGAGGAATACAAGTGAGACTTCCTACTAGAGCTATCAAATTGGGTTTTGGATAGGTTATTTTGGGTTGAAAAGGCATAACCTGAACCCGACCCAAAAGATGTGTCATTTCGTGTTTGACATATTAAATGAGTGGGTGAACCCAGCCCGTCCCACATTATCTAATGACCAACTCGACCTGACACAAAAATTAATCAGGTCAATTTTGTGCAACCCAAACACGCAGAACCATGTTCGGGTCCAAATTGCGAGCTGTACTTCCTACATTTGGCTCACGAAGTGTGTGTGCCTGTTATAGCATCCATGATCCAACTAAGCTCAAGAAAAATATACAAGTTTTTTGCTGATTTTAACATACTTAGATAGTTACATTGATGCATTCATTTCACAGAGTGTGACGCTAGGGGATGAAGAGGCGAGCAGGAGGGGAGTCCAGAAGACAGTGCAGGAGAGGAAAGGACCCTCGACATTTGTTCGTGCTGTGGAAATAATTTCAAAGACCGAGTTGCGTGTTCATCGCAGCTTGGAAGCAACAGTTGATGCTATTCTTGCTGGTATATTTCATTTTTTTATTCTGTTATTTGCTCGTCGGTTTTTATAATGGGAAGAGAATGTTGGTCAACGTCTCCTTATTGTTTCTCTTATATTAACAAAGGTCGACTTCCTAAGGTTGAAGTTCGCAAGATGAACTCTCAGGAAATAGAACAAGGCACACCGATACAACCTTTTATTCACTCTTCATTTGACACAAAGAACTATATAGCGATCGATAATGTTCTAGAGATGTCTGATGAAAGAGTTGACGATAATGAATTTGCTGCCGAGTTGCCTAACATGGAAGATGATTCTTCTGAAGTCAGAGTGCCGCTCTACCTGTATGTGTATGGGGTAAGACATCTTCACCTTGGAACATGCTTGACAAAAATGATTGTTCAATTGTCTCAACTTGCAAGTAAAATTGTATCTGCTATACCAATAATTTTGAAACTAGTTAGAGTATAAATGTAAGATTTGCATTTTTGGTCTACTTGTCCTAGTTTCAACATCCGGATTATTGGTTGTCAGAAACTGGCCCAACACGCATGCTTAAGGGTATAATAGCAACCTAACTAGTCTTACTGTTTATATGATTTTTGTATTTTACTGAACGTATTTATGTTAGGTTAAAGTTGTGATATTTAATCGTGTTGAGCCATGTCTTGTTGGGGAATCTCGTGCCAAACATGTTAGTCTTGTCATACCGAACATGTTAGTCCCATGCATTTAACTAAATCATTTAGTTGAGCATGCCATGTTCGTGTTATGTCTTCATAAACGCTTTGTCTTTGTGTTTGATATTTGAACACGAGTATTAAACTTGTCCTGTTCTTGTTGACTGATAGACCATTCAGGCATGCATGCACGATTTGCCAGCTCTATTTGTAACGTTAAAAACCTCATACAATGATTTGAAATGCTTGTGCTGCAAGTTGATCAATGTCGATTTTCCTTGAATTTGATGATTGACTTGTCTTCTTAGACGTTGAGTTGATCTTGAACGCTGAAAATTGTGGATAGTGAATTAATTCATTATTGTACATCAAACTTACCGAATGAGAAGTTATTCAGATCCTGGAGGTAAGCGTCATACAAGGGATCAGACAATTGAAAATAGACGACGAATCCATTCAATTGACCGATAACATCAGTGAAGCCAATGCGCTACTTGCTTTACATAACAAGCTCAAGAAGAACAACCGTTTTCATGCTGTTGCTAAGTCTTATGGCATTCCCATCTATGTGACAAAGGTACGTAATTGGTAGCAATTGCTTTCAAAAATTTGGTTACCGAATATCATTAGCTCTTTCACCCCGGGATTCTCAATATTGTTTCTTTCAGACATGCTCGTTGGTGCAAATAACGAATGCCATAAGGGCGTTAATGAGAGATTATGAAGATGGTTTGATGGATTCTGGGTCAGAAGATGAGATGCAATCGCTGGAGAAGGCTGATGCTTTGGAGGTAATTGATTTTCTGTTGTACCTTATGCTTTTGAGGTAATTGATTCTAAAATGAGGCTTTAGAACATACAAGAGTCCACCAAATTCTTGTTAGTTAATGCAACAAAAAGTATAACTGAAACTTTTACTATAACTATGTTTTGAGTTTTATAGAGGTAAAAGACCGTATTCAGTCCCTGATCTTTCGTGTTTCGACCTAATTTGGTCCCTAAACATTTTTTTTAACTCAAAATGGTACTTATTGTTAAGGGGAAATTACAGGTTACTACCCTATTAGATTCAAATTTATCATGTTACTACCCCAAAGAATTTTTTTTTTTATGTAACTACCCTGTTAGATCCAAATTGTGTTTTCGTCTATTTTGTCCGTTAATTTTAACGAAATTTGACTCTCTAACATGGCAGTAACGTGATGGAAAAAAATCTAATAGGATAGTAACGTGATGGAAAAAAATCTAATAGGGTAGTAACGTGATGGAAAAATATATAACAGGGTAGTAACGTGATGGAAAAAAATCTAACTGGATAGTAACATGATAAGACATAGTACTAACATGATAAACCGACATCTAAGAGGGTAGTAACATGTAATTACCCCATAGTAATATTTCTATAGGCCGATTCATAAATAATATAAAACCTGGGGCACAAAAGTGTAATTAAATAAAACTATTAGTCCTGCTGTCGAATTATATGAAACTGTGTCTCTCTCTCTCTCGCGCGCGCGCGCGGTGCAGTGAAGATTTTGAAGTGCTCGTCTTAGGGTTTAGGTTTTGTAGACGCACTGATCGGCGATCGCCGAGAAATTTCGCCGGCGCCGGAATGGAACCGTACCACCGGCAATGCCGTCCGGCCAAGCTGCTTCGCCTCCTTCTCTTGCCTCCGCCGCCTCTTTTTCAATCGTCTCATCGATTACGGTAACCGCTCACGAGACGACGAGGTAGATCATCGATTTTCTCTCATATCATTGAATTTTGGAGCTATTTTGAGTCTGAATTTGAATCCAGAGCTTGTTTTTCTGCTCAATTTCGTCTATTTTGGATTCGAACGATCTTCGTAGAATTCGTTATGTATATATGCAGAAATTAGTATTTTTAACTGAATTATTTCATTATCTCTGCGTTATATTTGAATTTTGGAGCTATTTTGAAGGTGGATTTGAATCCAGACTTTGTTTTGCTGCTCAATTTCGTCTTCTAATATGCATTCGTGGATTTTAGATTATTTCTACTTTAGGTTTGAATTTTTGGAGCTTTTTTGAGTCAGGATTCGAATCCTGAGAGTTTTTTTCTGCTCAATTTCGTCTATTTTGGATTCGATCGACTTTAGATTCGAACGATCTTCGTTGAATTCGTGTTATATATATATATGTGTGTGTGTGTGTGTGCAGAAATTTGTATTTTTAACTGAATTATTTCATTATCTCTACGTTATATTTGAATCTTGGAGCTATTTTGAATGTGAATTTGAATCCATACTTTGTTTTGCTGCTCATTTTCGTCTATTAGTATGCATTCGTCGATTTTAGATTATTTCAACTTTAGATTTGAATTTTTGGAGCTGTTTTGAGTCTGAATTTGAATCCAGACTTTGTTTTGCTTATGCATTGTAACATTTGAATTTGATCGATTTTAGGTTCGAAACATCTTCATAGAATTTGCTATCTACTGTTCTGCAAAACTTTCTATATACAGAAATTAGTATTTTCAACTCAATTATTTTCTTATCTACTTTGGATTTGAATTTTGGAGCTATTTTGATTCGATCGATCTTCATAGAATTTGCTATCTACTGCTCGACGAAACTTTATATATACAAAAATTAGTGTTTTATAGTCTCTACTTTAGATTTGGTAAGATTTTTAAATTTTTGTCAAGAGATTTAATTAGCCACCAATTTGTTCCCATTTCAGAAACTTTCCTTGTTTGCTCCAAAAATTCGAAATTACTAGCCGTTGTAAAATCTTTCAATCACATGTATATATAATTTCTCTTTCGATTCAGCAAGATACTTCATATCTTCCATTAGATTTCACCTTCAAGGAATCACTAGATTTGTAGAATTTTTCTCACATTCAAATCATGATTTCGGGTCGTTGTGCTGCTTGTAAGTATCTAAGAAGAAAGTGTCCTTTGGATTGCATCTTCTCTCCTCATTTTCCCGCCAACAATCCTCAAAGATTTGCTTGCGTCCACAGAATCTATGGCGCTAGCAATGTTGCCAAGACGCTTCAGGTATATATATTTTTACTATTACATTATATTCACACACATAAATATTAATTCTCATACCTTCTATGCTATATACGATAAATTCTAATTCTAATTCTAATAGAATATAAAATCATTGAAATAAGTTGTCGGATCAATATATTTCTTTTGACTATGGAGTTTGGTGAATTTATGCAAATAAACACGAGCTGATAAATTTTATTGTTTTGACTCGTGGCAAAAAAATGCATTGAAATATCTAAGTCTTCAAGATTTTATATTGAAACTTACCCGATAATGATGTTGTTTCTTCTCGGACTGATTAGTTTTCCTTTTGATTATAAATCAGCAAATCCCGGATCATCTTCGAGCCCAAGCAGCGGATACATTGTATTGCGAGGCACAATGTCGAATTCAAGATCCAGTTTATGGGTGTGTCGGGATTATTTCTCAACTGCACCAACAAATAGAAATTGTCGAAACCGAGCTATCCAAGACACAAGCCCAGATTGCCTTGTTCTTCAATTCTAATAATGCTATTAACGATCATCATAATATTCCATTACAGCAACAAGAAATCGGTGGCGATTACAGTTCTAATGCTACGTTCTTGCCAATGGAAGACCCAACTCGTCTTGCTCAATTTGACCCTAATTCCACTTCTTGGCTTATCTAATTCATTAGCTTAGCATTGTTATTTACGAGTATAATTTTTTTTAATCGATAAATAAACTTCAAATTAAACCGTCCAGAATATAACTATGATTTCTCTTTGTTTTACCTTTACACCATCTGGGAAATTATTTGTTGCTGTTGTGGTTTTGTATACAGGATTTTCTATGCAAAATGAGAGCTTCCATTTCTCGAGGAGGTCGAGAGCTTTGGCTGCGTTTTTTCAGGTAATGATTGAAACCTATAGTTATATGTTAGATTAACAGTGGTCCGATGATAGTCTGATGTAGAGTTTCAACTTTGTTGGTGCCATTTGACAATCATTTCTTAACACAAAAATTATTTTCGATGATAATCGAGAAGTGTGAATGTTGAAGATGTAGTACGATTTACTTACTTTACTTGTGGCATTATCTAAACTCTTCATATGTGAGTTCAATTGCCCGTTACGTGAACAACAAAATTAAAAAAATTCAACTTTCTATTGTAGTGTGAAAATAGTTTTGATAGTAAGGACTTTACTTCTTTCCGAAACTAGCAAAGAGTTGTTGAAAATTCTGATCGAGTTAGAGAACCCGAAAATGGGACCATTTTACTTGCTTAATCGAGTTTCTTAATTTTGTTAATCGAGTTGATCTTGAAAATGAAACGCTACTCCATGATTTAACATTCATATGACTGTATCTACTTTTGACAGAATTTGTAGACAGAAACCGTCTGCTCGGATCAATCAATACTTTCTTTTTTTGTTGATACATATAGGTGTCGAAATTCTGTCTTGTAATATGATTGTATCTACTTTTTTTTTTTTTTGTTGATATAGATAGGTGCCAAAATCCTGTCTTGTAACGGTCCAGGGTCTCTAGTGTCCCTGGTCAAGGGAGAGACTTCGTCTCTGCCCTCTAGCCTAGGGCTTTTGGCACCTAACCGCACCAAAGTGGTCTTCTACACTACCACCACTACCATGAATGTGTTTAGCGAAAATCGATCCAAGAACCTCTCCCCACTTACACAATTGGCTTAACCAACTGCGTCACACCTAATGGTTGAATCAATACTTCTTTAGTTGAGACTCTTTGTTCTCATGGACAATGTACAACAATTACAATATATACCAACCACAACATTGTCTTTTGCCTTAAACAACAACCATTACCAACCAATTCTTTTTTAAGTATTTGTTCAAATCAATATTACATATAGTGGTCTTTTTCTTCATACTAAAATGTCAATGTAGACCCCATTTTTTGGGTTTTCATTTTGTGGACACTGTGTAGCATAAAAAGTGGTGAGGAATTGGAATCCACTTACCAAAAACTTGGACTTCCACTAGCAAGAGAAAATTGACTTGTTTGGTTGACCTTGGTCATAACATTTCTAAGGTAAGCAAATGATACACACTTAAACCAATTATTGATTTGTGTTCTACTCAAGTAGAATTTTTTTGGGGTGAATTTTGAATAAACTACCTCACAAGACGAGGATTTAGAGTATGGTTCAGATCAAATTCCCTCGATATGTTACTAATTGATATCAAAGTAAAGATTATCGATATAATTGATGATTACTTTTCTTAGTAATTCAATTAAGAAAAAAGAATTTGCAACTACCATGTTGTTCGATAGTATATACAATATTTCAATAATGCAATTCCAACATCATTTATTCAAGATAAATGTAAATAAAAAATGTACCTAATCTTCTAGGTCTCTCAATACCTCACAAGACGAGGGTTTAGAGTATGATTCAGATCAAATTCTCTCGATGTGTTACTAATTGATATCAAAGTAAAGATTCTCGATATAGTTGATGCTTGTTTTTCTTAGTATTTCAATTAAGAAAAAAGAATTTGCGACTATCATGTTGTTCGGTAGTACATACAATATTTCAATAATGCGATTCAACACCATTTATTTAAGATAAATGTAAATAAAAAATGTATCTAATATTCTAGGTCTCTCAACTCCATCAAATCTTTATTGAAGAATTAAAATCAGGAGTTAAATACAATTCATTATCATGTACTAACACCTATTTGCAATTCACTATTATGAACTACCAAATTAACTATTTACTACTCTATACTTTTCAAACCTTTGCAAAAAGGTCTGCCGTCAATTAAGTCTTTAAAAGACGAAAATGCCCATACCATTTCACTATCCCGCTCTTTGCACTTCTAACATTTCATTACTATGTATTTGCATACTTATAATATTTTACTACCTTGTATTTCATACTTTTAACATTTTCACTGCACTGCACTTATGAAATGTTAGGGGTATTTTCGTCTTTTCAACACTTAACTGACGACAAATTTTTTTGCAAAGGTTTGAAAAATATAAAGTAGTGAATAGTTAATTTGGTAATTTAGGTAGTGAATTGCAAATGGGTGTTAATACAAAATTGTGAATTGTAATTAATTTTAAAATTAATATCAAAATGGAACTATTATTTTTACCTTTATAATATAGTTTTTGCCTTACTTCAGGCTGTATTCATCTAATTTAATAAATAAAATAGAGATAAGATAAAAAGGAGACATAAATGACTTGACTTGTCTTTTACTTTTATGAAGAAAAAAAAAGAAGAAGACATGGGAAAGGAAATGGATTCCAATGGATTGGAACCGAGTGAAACATGCTTGGTTGGTGTTAAAGAGGTCAAAAAGACTCTGCAAAGAAACAGAGGCCAGACCTCCATAATGTACCCGCAACGCGACAAAAAATTAGCGTGTTTAAACTCACACGTTAAGCGACTTGTCTTCGCTTAAGTAAGTTCTCAAGTTCGAGTTCATGTGTACGCAAAAAATTTTGTTGGGAGACTCACCCACCAAAACTAAGTGCGCGACGGATCGGACTGGACGTAGTCGGGACAAAACTCTGGTGAACCAGTGGGCAACCCAAAAAAACTCACACGTTAAGAAACTATGTTATGTTCGATTTTCAAAACACGAATATATTATTAATTAGTTGTGTTAGATCAATCATGCATAAAGTGTTGGCTCATGTTCGTGTCAATTGTGTTGTATCAACACGGTCCATTTACTTACCCGTGCTAAACAAAATTTTGGCTTCCCCAATGCAACATCCCAGTCCCTTAGTTTGGTCACACATGGAGTCGAAAACCATCTCCTCAATGAGATTCGTGTCGTGAATCTCTAAGAGCCATCAGTCGCCGGTCACACCGCGTTATGGACTACTTGGTTAGCTCTCTGGGGAATTCGATGCAACTTTCAGTATGGTCGTCTCCATGACATTCTCAGATTTCGGTAAGTTTCAAATAGTCCCCGCCGCCCGCCGGGAGGTCGATCACCTCTTGGAAGCTTCAATCATTAGCGTCGCCGCAGCAATCCTCTAGTCAGACTGTCCTGCTTGTATCTTCACTTTTCTTTGGTGTTTGTATCTTTTTCCACCCCGAAATCTATTCAATGAAAGTACTTTGCCGATAAAATATATGTCGTGTTCGTGTTTAATCTTACAACACGCAACTGAGATTCAGCACGACATGAACACAACATGGTCAAACCTAAAGCTTTACCAGAATTCATGTGCATGTGATGTGTTGTTGTCAAGAAATGTGAACACTAAACAAAAGATAAGAAAAAAACAGATGGCACAGTATTGGAATGACACTAAAAACCATACACTTATAAATATTAGCAACCACCACCAAAGCACAAACCACAACAACAATCCATTTCTCGTCTTTTTGTCTCTCTATCTCTCAAAATTCAATTTTCTTCACTTTGTTCTCTCATTTCACACTATTTTCTTCTCTTCTCTTCCCTCTCACCTCCTCAACCACCTTTTCAAGAAACCATATCAACTCTCTTTCTAGTTCTTTTCTTCTACTTAAACATGTAATGATTCCAAGAAACCAACTTCAAAGCCCAACACCTCCACCAAGGTTCCTACAAGCTCACCTTCTTGTTGGGCCTTTTTGTGTGCCTGAATTCAAGTTATTAGTAGCATAGCTTCCTCTGCTCGCCATTCTTATCAAGTTTTAACGCAACTGTATTGTCTGAAATCCGAACTCGAGGTTTCAGCCGGTTGATCCACGCGCTTGGTGGTATTTTCTTGAATTTTCCTGTGTTTGAATTCGAGTTTGTAGCATAGTTTCCTCTCCCCGCCATTCTTATCAAGTTTTAATGCAACTGTACCGTCTGAAACTCGAACTCGAGTTTCAGACTCTGGTAGTTGATCCACGCGCTTGGTGGTACCTTCTTGAATTTTTCTTAAATTCCAGCTCTACCCCTAACTCAGCTCCTACTTCTATAAAGTTTTCGCACAACTGCATTGCCTAGGACTCGAGCTCGAGGCCTCAGTCTATATCAGTTGATCCATGCGCTTAGTGGTATACATGAGGTGAGCTCTTGGAACCATCATTTCCTTTTCTTTTTCTTGCTTACCTTCTTGAACTTTCCTTAAATTCCAGTTCTACCCCTTAGGGTTTGCTTAGCATACCATATGGCACTTGTTGCTTCCTTCCATTTCTTGTTGTTGTTGTTATCTTCTCTATACTCAGTTTCTGCTCTGTCCTCTGATGGGTTCACTCTCTTGTCCCTCTTGAAACACTGGACTTCTGTGCCTCCTGAAATAGCTTCAACCTGGAATTCTTCAGACCACACTCCTTGTAACTGGGTAGGAGTAGAATGTGACCATAATGCCCCTTCTGTGGTCTCCCTAAACCTCTCTGGTCTTGGGGTTTCTGGTCAATTAGGACCTGAAATTGGCCTCTTGAGGACCTTGAAAACCCTGGATTTGAGAAGCAACAGCTTCTCTGGTCAGGTGCCACATCAGCTTTTCAACTGTAGTTTTCTTGAGTTCTTGGATCTCTCAGAAAATGGCTTCACTGGGTCCATTCCTGATAGCTTCAAGAACCTCCAAAACTTGCAGTTCTTGGGGCTTTACTCCAATTTCTTGACTGGCCAAATCCCCAAATCTTTGTTTCAAATCCCTAATCTGGAGGAGATTTACTTGAACACCAACAATTTGAGTGGCTCAATACCTTCCAATGTCGGGTTTTCGAGCAATCTTTCGACTCTATTTCTGTATCAGAATCAGCTCTCAGGGACAATCCCAAGCTCTATTGGGAATTGCTCTAAACTTGAGAGTCTTGTGTTGAGTTACAACAATTTGGGAGGAGCTTTGCCTCATAGTGTAACAAATCTTGACAACATTGCTTATTTAGATGTTAGTCACAATAGTCTTGTGGGTCCTATACCTTTAGGTTTAGGAAATTTGAAGAATTTGGGGACTTTGGATTTGTCCTACAATAAGCTTGGAGGACACATTCCACTAGACCTAGGAAACTGTAGTAGCCTCGAGGAATTCTCCGGCGCCTTTGCTGGTCTCGAGGGCTCAATACCGTCTTCTTTCGGTCTCTTGGATAGGCTCTCAACCCTTTACCTACCTAACAACCGGTTGTCCGGGAAGATCCCACCCAAGCTTGGGAAATGCAAGTCCTTGCAAGCATTGCATTTGTATACGAACGAGCTCGAGGGGGAGATTCCTAGTGAATTGGGTATGCTGAGTGAGCTTCGGGATCTCGAGTTGTTTGAGAATCATTTGAGTGGTGAAATCCCTCGTGGCATTTGGAAGATTCGGAGTCTTGAAAGTGTCATTGTGTATAGTAACAATCTCTCCGGGGAGCTTCCTTCGGAGATGACTGAGCTTGAGAACCTGAAAGCCGTTTCGTTGTTTAATAACCACTTTTTCGGGGACATTCCTCGGGGTTTGGGAGTCAATAGCAGCTTGGAGGAGTTGGATTTTTTGAATAACAAGTTCTCGGGTGAGATCCCGGGGAATCTTTGCTCGGGGGGAAGATTAAGGCTCCTGATTTTGGGTCTAAACCGACTTGAAGGAGCCATACCTTCTGATGTGGGAAGGTGCTCAACGCTCCAACGAGTGATCCTTAAACAGAACAATCTCACCGGAGCTCTTCCCGAGTTTGGGGAGAACCCGAATCTTGATTTCTTCGACATCAGTAGTAACAGCATCGATGGAGCAATCCCGTCGAGTTTGGGGAAATGTACCAACCTGACGTACATAAACCTGTCCAAAAACAAGCTCTCGGGGATCATACCTCCTGAGTTGGGAAGTCTCGTGATTCTCGAGTCTTTGAATCTTTCGAGCAACAGCCTCGAGGGTCCTTTGCCGTCCGAGCTGTCGAAATGTAGCAAGTTGGATAAGCTTGATGTCGGGTTCAATATGTTGAATGGTTCGATTCCTTCGAGCTTGATCAGCTGCGCGGGTTTATCATCGTTGGTTTTGACAGAAAACCGTCTTTCCGGTGGCATTCCAGCTTTCTTGTCGAAGCTCGAGAGGCTCTCGGATCTGCAACTTGGTGGGAACTTTCTGGGAGGAGAGATACCATCAGAAATCGGAGCTATGCAGAATTTGTTCTATGTTTTGAACCTTAGCAATAACGGGTTAACGGGTGAAATTCCTTTCGAGCTCGGGAAGTTGAGCAAGTTGCAGCAACTTGACATATCACACAACAATCTCACGGGGAGCTTAGCGCCACTTGGAGAAGAACATTCCATAGTTGGGCTCGACGTATCACACAATCTCTTCACGGGTCCTATACCCGACACACTCGTGAAGTTGCTGAACTCATCGCCATCCTCGTTCTCTGGCAATCCCGGGCTGTGTGTCAGAAACAGCAACCTCAAGCTCAAGCCTTGCGAGTCAAGAAACCGAAAAGGCCTCTCTAGAGCAGAAGTTGGGGTCGTAGCTCTCCTGTCATCGTTGGTTCTTGGTTTCACGGTTATCGGATTGGTTTACACGGTTTTCTTGTGCAGAAGATCAAGACAGAAGGATCAAATGTCGTCCCTCCTCTGCCAAGTGATGGAAGCAACCGAAAACCTCAGCGAAAAGCATGTGATCGGGAGGGGATCCCACGGGACAATCTACAAGGCCTCGTTGGACTCGGGAAGAGTTTACGCAGTCAAGAAGCTGGTTTTCTCGGGGCACAAGGGGGCGAGGCAGAGCATGGACAGAGAGGCGCAAACAAGCGGGAAGATCAGGCACCGGAATCTAGTCAAGTTGGAGGATTTCTGGGTCGGGAAAGAGCACGGGTTGATCTTGTACAAGTACATGGAAAATGGGAGTCTCTACGACGTTTTGCACGAGCTGAAACCACCCCCGGTTCTTGAATGGGATGCTCGTTACCGGATTGCTCTGGGGATCGCTCATGGATTGGCGTATTTGCACTACGATTGCAGTCCCGTGATTGTGCATCGGGATATCAATCCGAAGAACATATTGTTGGATTCCGATATGGAGCCTCATATCTCGGATTTTGGCATTGCTAAGCTTCTGGTGGATCAATCTGCTTCAGCAACACAATCCATCTCTGTTACTGGTACACTTGGATACATAGCACCAGGTATGCTTCTTGTATTTATTTTATTAGTTCTAATTACGCTTCATTGTCGTGTATTTAACGTCATTCTCAATTCACTACTCTATACTCGCAAAAAAAAATTCCGTCCAAATTTCTGCTAACTTCTGTCCGTCAACAGATGAAAAGACAAAAATGCCCCTAGCTATTCACTACCTGCACTTTGCACTAATGACAGTTCACTGCACTGCACTTCACAATAACAGTTCTTTCGATAAAATTGGAATGTTTTAGAGAAAGGACAAAATTGCCTACATTTTGAAGATGTTACACATTGGAAACATAAAAAATCCGAAAATGTTTTATTTTGATCTTCTTATTGTTCATTTTGTTTTAAATACGACCTCATATTTTGCGGATAGAAAACCGAGTTTTACAGACTTTTTACTATGATCAAAGCCTAGCGATCCGTGAATTAGCATATGTTTGTCGTACATTTCTTTACTCCCGCGTTTTGATTCAATGAAATGTACTAATTCGCTCACTCACACTTGAGCAGAAAATGCATTCGTGACGCAAAAGAGCAAGGAGTCGGACGTGTACAGCTATGGAGTCGTGTTGCTCGAGCTGATAACCCGAAAGAAGGCATTGGATCCATCGTTTGAGGATAGCGACATTGTGGATACAGTCAGGTCCGAGTGGAGCAACACCGAAGATATTGGTAGAATCGTTGATCCGAGTCTACGAGACGAGTTGTTGGATTCGAGTATCATGGAACAAGTTGTGGAGGTGCTCATGGTGGCTTTGAGATGTACCGAAAAGGACCCAAAGAGTAGAGCAAATATGAGGGATGTTGTGAACCAGTTGGTACATGCAAGTGTCTCTAAGAAAGGCAAAAATATATAGCTCTTATCAAGATTATAGCCATGAAAATGTGATAGAATAGCATTTCAGATACGGATTTACGAGTTTTTCGCTCTTATCGACTATGTATGATCTCGAATCTTAACAAACGAGCAAAATTTACGAGAAAATCATCCATTTCATACCGAGATGAGAAGATATGGTTACCTAACACATTGGCCCAAGGGTGAAGCTAGAAATTCGGGTTTCATCAACCCGAACCTGACTCGAAAAGGGAAGAACATGTGAAATGCATGGGTCGTCTAACCCGGCCCTCAGTCGGGCCAGATTTGAACCAAAACAACCAATAATAGAATTGATCAAATTTGGGTCGGATCAGGTAAATCCACACATTTTACGTGTAAAACCCGCAACTCTTTCAGTTCGGCTTCAAGTTAGGCCTTCCCTATCCAAATTGCCGGCTCTTGTTTCAAATGATAGAAATAAAAAAGAACTCGAAACGAACAGTTTAAAAGAATAATATCAATTCGGATACAGATCTTCGAATAATGCAAACGACATGTACATACTTCGATGCTTTACCGAGCCAGAGAATCAAAAGAATTCCTAAAACATATGAATAGAATATGCAAAGCTCAACCTAATAGCAAAGTCGGGTCAGGTACTAAATGCGAGAAAACGTAACGAGAAGAAAAAAAACTATGAATACACCAATCAGCATACAAAAGCGTTCTCATTCATTTAGTTGTCTAATTTACAAAGTGAGAGCTACCTGAGAGTTATAAGCTCCCGTGAGATTTGAAGGAAGAAACGGATTGTGCCGAGACTGAGGCAGTTGGGCTGTTTAGCTCCCGATCTCCGTTTATGGCCTTTGGTTTTCCGCTCAATCGGTCCATTGCTTCTTGACCTACGTCGTTAAACCAGTCGTCTTCCGGTAGTATGCTGAAAGGAAAATTTAAACTTAGCATTCGTGATTGTATATATATTGTATAGAAACGCACGCTGTTTATACAACTTCGAGTAAGTATCGGTGCTGCTTTTTTCAGGTCTGATTCCGTAACCCTAAGCGGGATTCACGCTGGTTATGCAAGGATTAAAAAAGACTCGGATGCCAGGCAACAAATATTATCTCTATTTGTAGGAAGTCCTAGAGCCGGCAATTCGAGTTTCAGGTCGTTTTTTGCGGGGTTCGGGGTGACAGCTGCAAGAGGTGTCGGTTCGTTCGGGTTTCGGGTTGCATGTCGGGCCAGGTTGTGTGTTTCGCTTCTTGATAAGAAAATTTCTAAATCAAGGACACAAAAGTAGCATACCTATAGGGATCCATTCCAGTTGCAGCAAATGCCGCCATAGCTTTAGAAATGATCTCATTGACAACGCGATGCAAATTCCGAGACAAGTATCGGCCTTGGGATGCGAAGCATATGACAAACTTCATATCTAAATAGAACTGCACGTGACAAAACATGTGAAAAAAGGTCGTTTTTGATAATCTGACCGATATAAAGCAAATCTATCTGCACGGCCACTTGATTTACATACCTGTTGTAGACCAAGAGGACCTAATGGCCTTGGACCTTCCTCGATATCGTCCCAGAAGGTCTGATCTTCAGAAAGCCACAAGATGACGGTTTCTGTAAGTCTCATCATTAACAAAGTCGTAAATCTTCCTCTGCCTACAAACATGTCAGCGGCTATAGTGGCCATTCTGTGAAGTTTAGTGAAAAGTTCCTGGAATGCACAAAATAAGAATTAAACAATCAAAACCCGAAGAGTCAGTGAAGGATTTTTAAGAACAGACGTTATGAGAAATGAGAGACATTCAAGGACAGGATGGTCTTTTCCTTGATGAGTTTATACACAAAGACATCCTCGGTTTTTTTTCACTTGTGGATCTAGATAATAGTGAATACAACCGATCTCTTAGTAGCAATAATTTTCAGCAAACGAAATCAATATTTCCATATGTTGCACCGAGGAATTAAATATAAGCTTAGTGTAGTATCTTTTTTACTTCAAGAGAGTAAATCAAAATGTTTTAAGAGGATTTATTTAAAAAATATAATACAAATTGATCAATCATCATATGACATGATCGAAGCTCTAAGTTCTTCAATCAATGTAAGATGTGCCCTTAGCTCCGTACTATTAAACTTTAGGATGATAAGCAGATAAATAAAACTAATCACTTAACACACAGTAACGAAGAAAGAACACGGTTTTAATGTTACGTACCTGGAATAACGGAGATGGAAACCATTCTGGTTCAGTGACATTTCCATCCATGTTTATATAAAAGTCTGCACTAAGATTGCTATCACCCTCCTCGGTGAAAATGAGATCTAGAGCATGTTGTCGACAAAACGTATCTTTTAGCCTGTCGACTGAGCTGACAAGTCGCCTCTTCCATTCTCTTTGTTCAGGCTGACGATTTTGTCTATCTAATGGTCTTCTACGGAGATCATCCTTGTAATTAGCTTGAGTCACTGGAGCAAGTTTCATAGCGGCACGTGGAAGTAGTTCATCTGCTAACAACGATGCATTTGCTAATAATGCAATCTGTTGCTCTTCAGTTTCAGCCAGTCGGACAATTTTATTTGCAGAGCCTTCAAAATCTGCTTCTTCTTCCATTGAACCGGGTAATGCTTTTATTAGCAAGTTGACATACGAGCCAAACACCTGGAATAAACCTTCCAGTGTTTGACCACCCAACTGCATACTTAAGAGTGGTCCCACATCCTCGAAGAAATCCTACAAAATCACGTGTATATAGACAAGAATGAATCAAAGGGACTTAATCACCAGTATCGACTTCTTCTTTTCAGAATAAAGATCATTTAAAAGTACACATATAATCAATTCAAAAATAAGCGTGGGAGCAAAACAAGTTATAACAAAGAAAAAGCAAGTGATAAATTCATAAACAGGTGCGCTCAACCTCGATTCTGGACATATCTGCCTATCATACACACACGCGCACACAACTTGAACACATACAGCGTGTATCCTTACAAAGTAGAAGGTGTGTAGGAAAAGATATGTTACCTGGACCATAAAATTAAATCGATGGGCACTACTGGAAAGTTTGTATTGAAATGCTGTTGTAAGAGGAAGGGAAGTACTAGAAGGCCTGCCAGATTGACGTGTACCCACTTGAGGATATGTAAGCACCCAATCATCAGCAGCAGCCAGAGCAGCCGTACTCTCTTCTATTCGTTTCAAATTAGCATCTAATGCTTGTTCAACACTAGGCCTGAAAAGTTTTAAGAGAACAGGACAAAGAGACAAGCCACGAGCCTCCAATAATGAACAATGGCCTAAAGCTATTTGGACACACTCAGCAGCAGCTCTTAGACCTCCGGCAGCTGCTGATGATGCTAATGCATGTCTTTTGACAAGAGAGGCAAAAGCCTCCGTCTGCTTTGTGGCCCACACCACTAGCTCAGAAGTGTAAGCTGGTTCTTTATCAAAAATAGCAAAAGAATCATTAGCAGCTTGAGCAATAGCCGAAAACACTACTTGTGAGAGTGAAGCAGTATACGCTCCACCGTAAGAGGTGCTTGATGGACGCAGGCTTTGCATGCTACACTGATATCTTTGGAAGTGTGCATTAAGCAGCAAATTGTGAGCACGAGGACCATCCCCAAGCTTCTTAAGAGCTGATATAGCAGCACGAAGCTCACCACCACGTGTAGATGGTTGACAAGCGGCTTCTGCGAGTTGATCAGCTAACTTTTGCCGACGTTCAATAATAGCACTCTGTAAAGACGTAATAACAGATGGGTTCAATACTTTTGTTTCTTTTGATTCAGAAGCTACTCGCTCTCCTTCATCAAGGGCTGCCAGAGCTTCGTCCACTCTCTTCTCAGCCAACAAAACATCTAGGAGATCAGGAAATTCTACTACCCATTCCTCCAATTCTAAAGGTTCTCTATCTTCAGAATTTAGTGTACCATTTACAGCCGCATATTCAGAAACATTGATAGAGAAAGAATCGACGTTAACTCCTTTGGCCAAATCATGTATCAAACCTGCCTGAGTAGAGAGCAGGTTTCTCATGGATGAAAGCTCTCCCTCTAAATCTGAAATTTCTTTTGATGTTCTGTAATCAAGAGGCACAGATGGCTTAAAATCCAAAATGATTGTGAAAAAACTTGTAATCAATGATCAGTATTTAAATCAATGACTGTATCCATTCAGAAAGGAAAATAAAATAAAAAAATGTTTAAACATACAATTGATGGTGTTTCCATAATATACAATACGATACATTAAAAGCAAGAAGTTTCATGGCCTCTGCCACCATAATCACTATCCTATAAACAGCTGAGATTTATAGATCCTGAATATGTGCACATAGACTTCCACCCGAATCTACTGCACTTGTTTCTCACAACTTGAAGATTATAACTATGGATTAAAGTTAAACCAATAAGAAACAAACCTATATTTTAATAGTGTATTACCATCACAAGCAGCTAAAAATAGACTGGCTCTGGTATATACCAAGTATTTTTATGTATTACAGCTACGGCCATACAACCAGTTCACAACTCACCGAATGAAAGCAGCATAATTAGCATATACACTTTTACGCATTTCCTCGGCAGAACCTCTCTTCAAATCCAATAGATACGCGCATAACTGCCGTATATCCTATAAACAGCCACAGATATTTATGTTAGAAATGGTATAAGGCTTACGAGCTAAAGGAAATTTTTGCTTCTACAGTCTACATTCAATGCATCAGGATAAACAGAAGAGCATCACATGATGGAGAAGGCCTGACATGTTCAGTGGTATTATCAATTATTTGCAATCACCTAAAGTTCTCTTGATAGCATTACCTCCACCTTCAATGATCCTCGAAGAAAAGTTCATTTCAATTTTCAAGGCACGTCTATTCTACAAACACTACTAGATCATATCAAGCAAAACACAATGAAATCATTTGAAACCTAATATAAATAGACTCGTGTAAGCAAAATGCATTATATTATACAACTCGAGTAAGCAGAGGCATTATAAAATACATGAAATTTGAGTTTATTATTCGGAAAAACTAAAAACAAACAGCTAAAACCTCCAACTTCTCATGTTTATGCGAGCAACCAAATCAACAGAACAAAAGAAATGGTTAATTTTAGTTCATTCTAAGGCGTGTCATTTCTATTAACACTACTAGATCATATCAAGCAAAACGCAATACATTCAAAGTCATTTCGCAAAATGCACACAAGTAAAGTCCTCAAAATCATTAGATTATATTTGAAATCGTCATTTCAAACATAATATTAAGCAAAATGCATTATATTATACATGAAATTTGAGTTCATTATTCGGGAAAACAAAAACAAACAGCTAAAACCTCCAATTCCTCATTCTAACAACAAAACCAACAGAGCAAAGAAATGACGATTTTGAGTTCATATGAAGGCATGTCCATTTTACAAGCATTACCAGATCATATCAAGCTAAACACAATGAAATTGAGTCATTGCACAAAATACACACAAGTAAAATCCTTAAAATCATTTGATTATCAAAGAAAACACCATTTCAAACACAATACAAATTGACTCGTGTAAGCAAAATGCATTATATAATTTATATTGTGCATGAAATTTGAGCTAAAACCTCCAATTCCTCTTGTTCTTCTAGCAACCAAACCAACAGAGCAAAAGAAATGGCGATTTTGAGTTCATATAAAGGCATGTCCATTCTACAAGCACTACCAGATCATATCAAGCTAAACACAATGAAATAATGTCATTGCACAAAATACACACAAGTGAAATCCTTAAAATCATTAGATTATCAGAGAAAACATCATTTCAAACACAATACAAATTGACTCGAGTAAGCATAATGCATTATATAATTCATATTGTTCATGAAATTTGAGTATACTATTCAGGTAAACGAAAACAAACAGCTAAAACCTCCAATTCCTCATGTTTTTCAAGCAACCAAACCAACAGAGCAAAAGAAATGGCGAATTTGAGTTCATATAAAGGCATGTCCATTCTACAAGCACTACCAGATCATATCAAGCTAAACACAATGAAACAATGTCATTGCACAAAATATACACAAGTAAAATCCTTAAAATCATTTGATTATCAGGGAAAACATCATTTCAAACACAATACAAACTGAATCATGTAAGCAAAATGCATTATATAATTTATATTGTGCATGAAATTTAACGAAAACAAACAGCTAAAACCTCCAATTCCTCATGTTTCTCGAGCAACCAAACCAGCAGAGCAAAAGAAATGGCGAATCCTACCTTCTCGCTGAGCGCGCATTTGGACTTGATATACGTATCGGCGTCGAATTTATCAGACTTGAACACATTAAGGCCTTCCTCGAGCTGGACGCCATTCTCCTTCACCGGCGCGCCTCTCGACCGAGACGACTTGGCAGCGGCCATAGCTCTATGCTAAGCTGTGCCTCTGATCCTCAGTTGAAGCAGAAAACGAGATCAGATCAGTGATCAGCTTCCGGATTAGGGTTCGAGAAGCAGCCGAGACGCATCAATCGACTGGATCTAAGAAGCGGAAACAGGAATTTGAAGTTTCAGAGCAAATTGAAGCATGAAAATTGAAAAATAATTGGAGAAACAGACGAAGAAGATGGAGAGCCAGCGCAGCCAAGCAAAGCCAGCGCGACACGGTCTCCTACTTTTCTCTGTCGCTGTGGTTGCTGTAGATTTTGATTTTTCTCTCTGTAGATTTGTGTGTTTGACTATGGTGGACACCGATTTTGACAGTAGATATTGAAGGAAAGCAAAAATGATTCTTCTACTCGTTTATTTATAGTTTTTAACTTCGGATACATTTCTTCGTAAATTTCCTCATTTTCTTAAATGTTCTATTTTAGTGTCTAAACCTTCTTTTTTTTTAAAAAAAAAAAGAAAAATCAATTTGATCTTCAAATTATTCATAATATTTCTATTTAATTTTTAATTATGTTAATTATGTTATTTTGTTTTGAGTTAGTGTCATTTATAACGCTGCCATAAAATTAAGTTGGTACGTGTGACACTTAAATTAGTTAAAATTGCGGCATTGAAATATATAAGACAATTTGAAATAAAATAGCATGGGATGAGATTAAATTTGAACAATATAAATAATTTATAGACCAAGTTAGAAAAAATTAAATTTCTCAAAGAAACAAATTAATTGATTATCAATACAAAACAAAATAGATAGTTGGAGAACCAAACCGAATTTTTTATATTGAAATTAAATTAAAAACTTATTTATCCATTATTTATTTGAAGAATAATATTTTGAGATTTTATAACTAGGTATATATTGTGAAAATGTGAATATTTTTTTTCCTTTCTTTTGTTAGGATAGAATAAGTTAATGCAATTAGCAAAGAAAAAAAAAACTTGAGTTTTGACAGATTTTCACGTTATTTAATATCAATAACTTATAGTATTAATGCACAATTTTTTGGGCTCCACTTTAGATCGGCATGTCATCTCTTAGGGTATGACCCACTAAACGCATGTGAAACAACAAAAATGAGTGGTACGGGTAGTCTGTGGTTAGGAACGTCAATTCAAAATTTTACCGTTCTACGTAGTGTTTGTCAATGTTGTTGGATTACGGGCCGAAAATGAGTAACCAATAATCGATCCAAAAGGGGTATGAACTCGTTTGAGAATGAAGTTTGTGGTGTATGTTATTCAAGTTTTACGTTTAAATTATTCGAGTTTAAGGTTGCCTTTGTTCAAATCTTTTTCTTTTTTTTTTTGTGTGTGTTTTTGACTAATACTCCTTGCTTACTTATAATATCCCATGAGACAACAAAATTAACTCTAAATAGAATATTTTCAGGAGTTGTGTTTAGTAATGGTAAAGAGAAAATGGTTGAATATTTACTCAACAAATATAGACACATGAGACTTGAAGTTAAAGGGAAAAAATAATGGCAGGAATCAACCATGTTCATGATTGCCTTTTCTCTCTTCCAAAATAAGACCATTTCTCTATAATTATATTTATATACTATACAAACAAATTCATCATTGGATGAGGACAAACAACAACAATAATAATAATATATTCAAGACCAATAATAATAATACAATTCAATTCAAGGGAGGTGTTGTTTGGTGGACCACCTTGCCATGAACTGGGTTGAGGTGGTTGAAGCTAACATGGGCATGAAACATTCCTAGGAAAGCTGTCTTTAAAGATGAGAATTAAATTTTGCAGCTATTTTGGTTGCCTTTGCTTGCAACAATGGACCTAGTACATAAAACCCATACAACATTTGAATTATGAAAAAAAGAAAAGAAAAGAGGAATGAAAATGTGGAGATCGAGCATATTTGAGCTTCGATGTTGATGTTCAGATTAGACTGAAATTTGCTCGGCCTAAATGAAACGGGTAAATGAATGAGATCACGTAGCTTTGTTGAGCGTCAGACCGTAACTTTGCAATCTATTTTTTTTGATACAGATAAGTGTCGAAAATCCTATCTTGTAACGGCCCAGGGTCCCTAGTGTCCCTGGTATATTTACAAAGGTACATAGGGTCTTAGTGGTCAAGGAAGAGACTTCGTCTCTACCCTCTAGCCTAGGGCTTTTGACACCTAACCGTACCAAAGTGGTCTCCTACACCACCACCACCATGATTGTGTTTAGCGGGGATTGATCCAAGAACCTCCCCCCACTTACGCAGTTGGCTTAACCAATTGCGCCACACCTGATGGTTTGTATGGATTTGTAGTTGTAAGTCTTTTTTATCGTATGTAAAACGAAGCCTTAATTAATGAAAGCAAGAGTCAAAAGAGGCCGGAAACATCGTTAGACAAAAGATTCAGGCAACTTAAAAGCAAGCGCAGATACAAAATCATCATAATAGTAGTACAAAGCTTAAGTTTAACTAAAAAGTTATCTCCCTTGACACCAATCAAAGGTTATAAGCTTCTTCCGCAAGGACTACTTCATTTCTACAAATATCAAGTGCAATACGCAGCTCAAAGATAAAAGCTCATAAACAGAAAAAAGAATCGGTTTAATCTCAAGATTTTAAGCTCATGATAAACAACGTCGTTATTGCAAGTACATAGGGACTACGAGTTCAACACCATAGTTTCAGGTAGGGATTTCTAGCTGTGACTAATACATATAGCAAGGTGACTATAATTCCCCTATTTTGTTTGTTGCTTGTTGTCCAGTGTATGAGGCAGTGGCAACTTGTAGCGACTGTTCGTGGCTTGGTGCATGCATGCAGCTGTAACACTTTCAACTTTCAAGCATTCAATAGTACTAGACAAAATATATAAATTAAGAGGGTTTTTGGATAGGCTTATAAGCCGGTCAAACGGGCTTATGAGCCTTAAATTGCTCTTTTTGTCAAGTTACCTGTTTGGTTATAAGTGAAAGAGCTCATAAGCTACTGCTCTTAAGCCCAAAAAAAGAAGCTGGGTACC
>JAYMTK010000185.1:0-27827 GCA_036897405.1 Pelargonium myrrhifolium | reverse complement strand
AATTTATTTTTGAATTAAGTTAACGGAAAAGTTAACGGAAGCTAACGGCGGTGACCAACTTGGTTCACTTTTGGATAATATAGTGACCAAATTGGTCCATTTTAAAGTATAGTGACCAAATTGTTCCATTCTTGATAGTTCAGTGACCAAATTGGTCCTTATCCCTTTCAAATATTACCTCTACTTTTGTTGTTTTTGTTCTTCACAAGAGAGATTTGGAGCTTACAAGGTACAACTTTTCATATTTTGCTATCCCTAATGTTCAAGGTACGTACGACTGATAAAAAATGTCATTTCTCGAGTTCATAATCGTCGCTATTTGGCAAGCCATATATGTATGTTAAAAGTTTTAACCCTAAAACATGCAAGAGTACGTCGAAACAATTCTTGGGCGCACAAAAATTATAGCCACGAGAGGTAAAATCATTTAACCCGAGTATCAATTTGTTAAAAAGCTAAAGCTACTCATGATGATGTTCTTTTAGAACAAGAGGCTCACTGATCACTGCATTTACAGCACTAAACATCTCTTGCGCGGTGAATCCATCGTCTTTCGCGTAAAATAGTTGCAAAACTTTGCTCATTTTCCAAAACAAATCCTTGCAAGCTCTTGGAACTACACTACCCTTGTTCTCTTCCAAAACTAATCGCAACAAGTCTCTCCTCGAACTCTCTATCGCGTTCCTCGTCTCTCTCACAACCTCTTCTTCGGTAACATTGTCGTTTCCATGAATCATTCGCAGCGTGACAGTGTTCAATTTCCCCTCCTCGTATTCCCTCTGCAGCACAAAAATGCTTAGTTACAACACTAAAAGTCGAGAGAGTAGTGACTATTATGGTATGTTTCCACAATAAGATCCGAGAACAAACAAGAACACGAGACATTTTGTTCTTATTAGAATGCAGGTTAGATCTTTGAAGAAATTGCATATAACACCTATGGGCTTTTGTCGTTTAATGCATATGAATCTTCATTGGACGAGGAAAAACCATAATTTCTAAAATGGGTAGGGACTTTTTCACTACCCATTTTAGAAATTATGGTTTTTCCTCGTCCAATGAAGATAAAAGAAGGAAAGATTTACCTTAAAGCTATGGATATCATTGAGAAGACGCCCGCTGGTACTCATAAGTTCAAACAGATCATGATACTCACGACTTTCAACAATCTCCTCCGAGAGCTTCGGCCCCACAAAATAGAGAGCTGGGAGGACGATCGGCCCCAAGGCAAATGACACGTAGCCATTTGACATGTATTCGCCTATTGTTGGCACCGACTTGTTTCGCAGCCACTCGGCTTCCATTAACATAGACTTCATCAAATCCAACCACTGCAACATACGCAATCAAAATCGGTAAATCCCATCTCACGTAGTAGAAGGAAGAAAAAAAAATCGTCCAAAACAGACCCGGGAGAAGCAAATTAAAGACACGGGAAGTGTGAACTAAACTGAAGGGTAAAATCGTCTTTTCACCCATTATCTAACATTTTCTTTTTTCAGACGTCAAGGTAGTGAAATGAAAAAGGCGCAAAGTTCATATTACAACAGATCTAGGAAGACAAATAAATGAAATAGAATTTTCGAACCCAACTTACAATCTCAATGATGTGACCCGTCACATTACGCCCTTGCCATTTGTATGCTCTTTCTCCGAGTTCACTAATTGTGCTACGAAGCGCTGAGAAAACTATCTCAACTTGCTCGGAGCAACAATCAACGCCGACATTTACATCCCACCTGGCATTTAATCACCAAAAGAAGAACCATTTATGTGATCTCCCGTAGACTTTTAAGGAAAAGAGAAGAAATCAAAGCAGAAGCGGAAAAGAATTTTACTTTTCAACCAATTGTATAAGGTTTACGAGTTCCTCCTCAGAACCTCCGACATCAAAAAAGTCGTCAACCACAGTTGCTAGCACGCTAGTTTTGGCCCACGATATGCGAGCATCGGATAGTTCGGGAGAGAAAAGAGTTGCAGCAGCAGAGAAGTAGCAATAGGCCTGTTTTTGTCTCGCGAACTTAAGTTTGTCTAATTTGTTCTCTGTAATCCAACTGTGTAAACGGGATGGGACATTAAACCAGTATTTGAACATAAAAATAATAATGAAACAGCAAATAAGATGATCGTGCACAAAATTATCCGAACAAGCCTATACCCACAAGGGCAAAAATGGCGCTTAATATCATCACTTTGGGTCGGCTCTAGTGTCTCGCTGACCAAAACCGGGCAACCAAAAACGATCATGATCTAGTTACCCCGACACAAAAAGGTTTGACACCTCTAAAGATCTAAATGCAACCCCTAACATGTCTGAGAGCTGGCAATTTGGACCCGAACCTATAGGCACCCAATTCCCGACCCACATTTTTGTGTGGATTCCATGGACTCAAACCCGAACAATTTCTGGATTAGATTTGTCCTGAGAAAGTTATGGGTCGGGTCGGGAAAGCCCACACATTTTCATGTAAAACTCACCCGCGTTTTTGCAGGGGGAGATATCAGGGTCATTTCAGTCATTTCCAGGTCAAGTTGTGACTAGTATTGACAACCCCATTTCATTCGGAGAAAGTGAAAGAAGAAAGAAAATAATTTTCTAATTCAGCTCGCCAAGTCATTCGTTTAAAATATCAATATTCATGAAATAACATAAATATACGAACCTCTCAAGACATTTGAGTTCTTTCTGGTGTATTGATTGGCACATATTGAAGTCTTCCACCGCCAGCTTCAGAATATCCTCGTTGCCAAAATTGAACGAGCTAAACGAAGCAGTTTTAAGAACACAAAATTAGTAACGCACACTATAAATCCATTTTTCATTAGCAGATCAGAAATTCTCATCCCTAAGCTTTTAGAAGGAAAAAAAAAAAAGACTTGAACTAGCGCACCGATATGAAGTTTTTAAAACCCTTGTATTATCAGCATTGAAATGCTCCACGGCTCTCCTATTCGCTAAACGCTCCAAACTTGCATAGTGGGGAAACTCGATAGCATCTTCGATCTGAAACAATGAAAGACGTTTATCAAGAATTAAATCAGGACTCGAAAATCACTTCACTAAATGAGCGAGTAACTTGTTCATTGTTAATACATCAGAAGTGATTACCTCAAGACTTTTATATTTGTTAAAACCATTGGACAGTTCTTGTCTAAGGAAATTACTTATCCACGAACTTTTTCTCTCCAGATCTAATTCATCGGGATGAATCATAATCTGCGAAGCCTTATATAATTCTAATGCAGCGCCCTTGTCCTTCAAATATCCACTGAGCGAATTGTTAAAATCACCTTCTTCAGCAAATGGCCTCAATGGATCTACACATCGAGTCATAGCACAATAATTCAGCAAATATCCGTGCACAAGTATATATGAAATATTCTATTCTCGATCGGTATATATAAAGTACCTGAAGAAACATCATATCCATTAAGACGCAATATCCGAAATGCCATAGCACAAGTGGTGGGGTCCAAAAATATCTCCTCCTCCCCTTGCAGCCAGCATCTGTTTATCGGTTAATGTCGTGCATAAATCCATTAAAAACGAGCCAATTTTAACCACTTACGTACCGGTATGTTTCATCTAACACCGTTCTAATTTCCTTTTCGAAATGCCGATCGATACCCAATCTGTCAAGATTCTCGACCATACAAAGACGAGCATATATATCCAGAGGGTAAATTGTTGGAACTGAAGACACGAATCAAATACAACTAATTATGATGAGAAATATATTATATATATGCAGCGAACCATATGTTGAAGTTTACAAAGGAACCTGCATGCCCAAACTTCTCTAAGAGTGAACGGAGGTAACGAAGACAACCAGCATCTTTGAGGTGAGTGAGAGCAGCTGCCGTAGTAGACGGTGAATTAAACAACGACCCGTTCTTTCTTTGATATTTCATTACTGTTTCCCAATGCTGTAATTTTCCGAATCCTTCCGAAACGTACGCTAAGTAGGCTCTCCTTCCCGCAGAGTTCCTCTTATAGTCTCTAAATGAAGACATATCAGAACAGAGGTTATTATATAGTAGGGACTCTAGGACAGCACATGCAAATTACGTTTTGTTTCGGAGTTTCAAAGGCCAACTTTGATTGCTTTCGGTTTAAGGTAATAAGATTGGGATAAACTTTACTGCATTAAATTCTAGGTAAAAGACCCAGTATGGTACATGAACTTTAGTGTTTGGAACCGCTTAGTCCTTGGACTTTTGATATAAGCTCTAACGGCAAGGACCATTTTGGGTCAACACAAAAGTTCAGAGACCAAATTGGGTCTTTTACCTAAATTTTATAAAGAACTTAAATGCTCCACCAGCAAGCTTAATAGATAGTCATTGAATCCCGTGGTAATGAAGTTCAATGCATATATATGTAAAAACACAAGTGAATAGAGCTGGCAAATGGACCTACAGGACGGGGCCAAGAAACGCAAGCATGCATATTGGGCCACGTTTTTTTTACTCGGGCAAGTATTATCCTATTGGCCCAAACCCGCTCAGCCTTGGACCTAAACGGGCCGCGTGTTTACCGGGCCACTTCTTGCCAGACCGGGCCCGATATTACCAGGTCGTTAGCCCATGTGAGAACCAAGCACAAACAAAAACCAAGAGGTAGCATAAAACGGTACCTTCTAAGTTCCACATCTCTCCGGTTAAGCATAGTGTGTACTTCTGTTGAACTCAAAGGGAGGCTCAAATTCAAATCTGTAGCATACTCAATCATACCAGGAAATATTACATCAAATCCAATTGGCGTATGTTGCTTTTCATCGGTAATAGAGGCCAAATTCAACTCAATGAATCGAAGACCTACACAAGGAGAACAAATCGTTTGACGGCATGAGAGAAAAGAGAGATAATAGGACAACAAACCAAACTAGACCAACCGTTGATATATCATATATACCTTTATTCATTTGCTCTTCACCAACACCCCATCGCTTGAGTGCAAGCATAGACGCTAAAGTAGACGAGAGAGCGTCTTTAACTAACAAGGGGTCGAGATGAGGAAGACCCCAAGAGCCATCAGAAAGTTGATTATCCAAAAGCCAAGTTACGCACTCGGGAAAACAAGGGGTCTCCGAGGAATCTAGAGAAGGGACCATCGCTACCCAAGCAGTGTCATACGATGAAACCGAAAGTTCAATCTTGTCAAATGCTTTCTTGATTCGCTCTTTAACCCCCTCATCAAAGGACTGCGCAGCAAACTCACAAAACTTTATTCTTCATTTTAACATATGGAAACGAAAAAATTAGACTAAGGAGTGTGATTGGATCATCATACCAAATTGGAAACATTGCGTTCCGCAGTTATTTGTGACCCGGGACGCTGAGAAGCTGTCGCAGAAAATAAAAGGGGAAATTAGAGCCAATCCTATTCTTTCAACATTTTTGAAAATATGAATAACTTTCATCATCCACCTCAGAATTCAAATTCCCAGATCAAATTCATAATCATCAAAAACAAAAGTTGTTGATCCTCTAAGGTGGCGTTTGGATTGAAAATTTTGGAATGAGAATGGAAATCAAGCAATTCTTATGACCAAAAAATCCTAGTCCAAACATGAAGAAAGGAAATTCCAATCCCATTTCCATTCTTGATTACCATTCTGAACAAAAATTCTAATCCAAACGTTACCTTAAAATCTAATGACAAAACATAACATACAATGATGTAAGAGCCTTGACATGTAGCTCATATGTTATACAATAGATACATTGCAAAAATTCTCAACAAATCAGAGCATCTTACAAATACTAGAAGCTACTACAACCAAAACAATACACATAAACAAAAACAACATTTCAATATTAAAAAAAAAAAAAAGTGGGAATCAAGAAAGAAATCAACACTAAACCCAATGAAGAAGACAAAAAAGAAAGCTGAGAACAAACTCAAAATTTGGCATGTAACACAATAGGACAAAAAACAAACGAACTCCTAATTTTTGTTAATTGTAAATTTGCAGGCAAAGCATGATCCAAATACAGTAAAAAAAAAGAGTAAAGCAAAAGCATGGTGGTGTTTGATTTGATCCAAAAAGCAATTCCAAGACAAACCCAGTTGAATCTAGCTCAGAAAAAGAGTAAAAATTGAAACTTGAACCTGAAATTGAAGTGGGTCGCCGGAGATTGATGATGGGGTGGCGGAGAGACATGGTTGGTGGTGGCATAACCAGAGAGAGCCAAATGGGTTGTTACTGATTCAGTGAAGAGGACATGCAAGAGCCAAGAATAATAATAATTTGTGATGGTTTTGTGTCCTGAACTTGAAGAGGAATATAAAGGAACGAAAAGAAACAGAAGATCCTGTGAAGAATCAAGACAAAGTGATATCAAGAAGTGGGTGTTGTGTTGTGTTGTGTTGTGTATTTAATTTTATTTTTATAAATAATAAAAAAAATGAACTGAATTTGAACTAACATTAAATAATTTTTTAGAAAAAAACATTTAATATTCAGATGTTCCTTCCTTTTGAAATCCATTCAAAGTGGACTTCGTTATACTATTCATGAACATGTATTTTTACTTTAATTTTATGTTTTTGAATTCATGAACCATGTATTGTGAGTTGTGTATCTCCATTTAAACACATGAATTATGGGAATTTATTTCTAGGTTGGGTCTTCCCTTCTTCTATTTAAATTTCCAATTTTGTATTCGTTCGAATTTATCGAGTTCGTTGAAAATGTATCACTCCAACTAGCAAAAACTACAAATTAATATAACTATAATAGAGAATAATCCCAGGGACACTTCTTGTCAAATGTAGTGGATCAACGGTAAATTTAACCTTAAATATATCATCTCTCGAGTGATCTTAAGAGCGCACCTATAAATTTAAATACTTGTATACAATGAATATACATACAATTAAATTCACAAATATTATATCATAACAGGTAAAATGGGTGCATTTCTAGTGTCAAAACAGTGAATTGAAAAGAACTAGTACTATATATATATATACTACACACTAACAAAATAGTACAGAAAATTTGTTGTAACCATCACAGGTTAAAACATTCAAAATCCATAATAGGAGTGGAGAGATTTTCAAATAGAACATATATGTGTAGTGTGATCTTCACAACCTCAATACACAAAATTACAACCTCGTAAAAACCAAAAACGCTATGATCCAGAAATATGTCTATCGCCCTCCTGGATTTCTGTTCCATGACAAATAACTCGGATCTCCAAGCCGCCTGTAAGAAAAGAATCATCAGTGTGACACAATAAACTACACTCGTGTTATAGCCTTAGATGATCACGTAAAGGTAGTGTTGAAAATTCGCAGTTCAATCATCAACAATGAGAACCTCGTTCCTATTCTGATTCTTAATTCTTCATTTCTAAGCAAAAATTGTAATTCAAACGCTACCAAAATGTTATGAGAGATGCACCGAGGGTGAACATATGAGGGTAATTTCGGAAATGAGATTCACCTTGGCTTGATGAGATATACAAGAGTGAACGACAAAGCCAAAAAGAAGCACAATCCGCCAATGGTGAGATAAGCAATGCCGAGAAAGTCGTTTTTTCCTCCGAGCCAGGTGGTGGTAGAAAGCACCAACTTTTTCTTGCCGTTGAAACTGTATGTGTTGTAATTGTTCTTCAACGTTACGTTTATGACATCATCTGGTCCAAGATCCGTCTCTATCTTTCCGTACAATTTCCTAAAGGTTGGAAGAGCTGCAGTTCTCATCCAAACAATTAGGTCCTCCTGCTCGCTCAACTGGTACGCGAAATATTCAATAAGATTAGCACTTACCTCGTCAATGTAAATAACTCAACGGTGAAAGACTCAATTTGGTCCCTGATTTTTTTTTCTCAACCCAAAATTGTCCATGAACTTTCAAATATGGATCCAAAATATTCATTGCCGTAGAGCTTATATCAAAAGTTTAGGGACTATTTTGGGTTAGAAAAAGTTCCGGGACCAAATTAGGTATTTTACCTAATTCAATTAACAGCGAGTTCTAATGGTACAAAATTAATATTGAGTCTTCAAATATTAGCTAAAACTTTTAGTTGAGTTAGTCTTCTACATGGAATCGGATAGATATGGCAAAATGGGCTCATCACTAGCCTGACCTGATAATACCAGCCCAAGGATAGCGAATAGTGGCTCGATAAACATTAGGCCTGATCGGGTTGGCCCAAGTCCATCCCCACAGCCAAATTTGCCAACCAGAGCTTGAAAAATAAGTCAAAATCCAAAACCACTTTCTACCGACCCAGGCCGGCAAAAAGTGGCCCGATAAGCATGTGTGCATTTTTTGGCCCGCCCTGTTGCCCGATTTGCCATGTACAGTATCAAAGCCTTATAGACCTAGAGGTCACAAGTTCGAGTAATGCCAAATGTGTTCAAAGTCTATTGTAAAGTTTGGCGAAAAGAACTAATTTGTGTAAAATAGCATACAAGCAAGTCAAGTCTCATAAATATAATGATGGGCTAATACTTACCGGTACCAACGGATTAAGAGAAGCACCACCTTTGAGAGAGCTGTTTTGGAAGTTTTTAGGAAAAACATTTTTGCCAAACTTGTGATCCCTATCACTTTTCCAAGAGATACCCTTCTTAATCACTGCCAAGTTTGAGTTGTTGACGGAGAAACTATATGTATCATTGAACAAACTCCAAGCAATAAGGCCACAAGGCACAATCGTCTTCCCATTTGCCATATCTTCGGGCTTACAGTCACTTATTTCATTCTCACTACTAGGATTTTTCAACTGCTGATCGCTCCGACTTTTCACATACCTAAATTATACAAGACCATAAGTCAAGTAAAGTTATTACCATTGGAACATAACATCAAAGAAACTCAGTCAATCAACTTAAGTTTGATACTTTGATGATCATGAATGATAAAAATTAATACGTAATTTCAATTAAAAATGTATGTCCATTTCCATTTTATTTTAATTTGAACCATAAGTAATGCATTGGAACCTAACATTAGAAAAATCAGGAAGCCGTGAATGATAAAAGGATAAAAATTGTAATTCTAATGCAAATTTTTTAGTTAAAAGTGCCCCAAAGATAGTATGATAAAAAGATATATACCTTCGGTGATTTTGGTAGAAGTTATCAAGCTGATAGTACACATATATGGGATTCTTCATGGCTTTTGGCACCTAATACAAAACACCAGAATGGAAAAAAAGACCCAAAAAATTGAGTTTTAAATTTTGATGTTAATACCCGTTTTTACACGATGGATGAGGTTTTGATAGAGACCAACCTTAAGTGTTTTGACGCAGGTTTTATCGGCATCACTTTGTATGTATTTGACTTTATCTTTCCTAGATTCTACTGGTACGCAGTCAGTCTCGTACCCATAAACAATTTCAACAACCTAATAAACAAGGAAGAGAATCGGAAGCCATTGTTAAGTACTAATCAGATCTAGAAAATAGTTAAAATAGTTTTGGTTTGCTGAAGAGGACAATACATCTCGAGAAGCAAACAGGGAAGCTACTCCAATGGGAATGAAGACAATGCTAACAAGCATGAATGCCGAAATGACCTGCACATGGGGGGAGAGATTGCGAGTTCACTATTTCAGATATAAGACCGCTCCTCATAAACGCAACATGCTCATGTAGTAACCAATGTGTAGCAAATTCAACAAAGAGAAGTTTATTAAAGCTTACCCATCGTGGTGTGAGGATTGGCTTGCAAGCTGGTAGTTCCTGTTGAGTAAACCTCGAATCTGAACAGAACAAATTTAAAAAAATGGAACTTTTTAGATTATGTGTTAACTAACATTCAAAGATCATACAAACAATGAGACTGACCGGGGGTTTCAGGTTAACTTACTATTATAACCCCTAAGTGTGCATATTGGCTATCTTGCATGTCACTAATTAATCGTGTATGTGTGTTTTCAAAGCTCAACACGAACACGACCCGATTACAAAATTAGTGAGCCTAAACACTCCTTATATTGTGTCCTGTCGCGTGTTGAGATTCCATCATATGATTGATAAGATAAACTATTTACAAACACCAAGAAATTCCCAAATGTCCTATAATCGAAACTATGCTTCCCTAAGAATTTACTGCGTATTGAGAATCAAAGATCTCACTAAGCCACCAACAAATTTTAGAGTGATCAATAAGATAGTGTTCTCAAAAACTTATCTTACTCTGAATCAAAACAATACTATTGAACACAATTCCAACTAATATCATACATGCAATTTTTATATAAACCAACAAATAAAAAAAAAACACAAACAGTACTAATCTACAAGAATCAGTGCAAATAAATAGCTGATCAATCAAAACATAAAGATCATGCACAAAACTGCAAATGGGTTGCTGTAAAATGTACTCAACAGAACTAGAAAATTACACTTGGGTCGCTTTGAATTTCTTCTAACGGCTGAAGAATCAGCAGATCCAGCACCTCCAAAGCTCGACGACGCCGTATTGGGGCTCATCAGTGAGAAACAGACACTTCCCAGTGCAGATTTAGAGGTAAAAACCCAACCCAGATTTTGCAGAGACACTGATGATGAAGAAGAAGGTGCGTTTGGTTCAGAATCGGAAAAAGCTTGAAACTTTAGAGAGGATAGAGAAAGAGGAACAGATTATTGTTGTTGTCGTTGTTGTCGAGTTGAGCAATGATGGTTTGACTTTGAAAGGACCGGAAGCTTCCGAGGACGGCTAAAACTTGGGTTTCTCTCTCTAGACTCTAGAGAGAGAGAGCTATGGAAGGTCAAAGGCTCGAAGAAGAAGATGAAGATGATGATGATGATAAAAATTGTCTGAAAACTTTTCCGAATTGGGCCAGACAAAAAAATGAAGTTTTTGAAGATTGGGCCTAAAAGAAATCAAAGCCCACACGGAGAGGCCCAATTGGCCCATTTGAATATTATAGTATTAGCTTTTTCTAGATGCAGATTCATGTTTGGTTGTTGGGTTTTAAATGTCAGTGTTGTACTGCTAAGAGTAATGATTGGGGCTCACATGTCAGCAACTTGTCAAACGGGTCCTTATCAAAATTTAATTCCATTCATAGCCAAAACATGGCAATAAATCTTGCAAAGTACGGGTACTCGAAATTCTATCCGTATTTTTATAAGCCCGACTCGTATAATTAAAAATCAAACAATTAACTTAATTGAGATGACGCAGTTGGTTAACTTTTACTGTGTGAGTAGGAAAATATCTCGGCTTCAATCCTCACTCAACACACTCTTCGAAAAAGGTGAAATCCTTAACATGTGAACAAACCTTGAATGAAGATTAGTCTGGGTGTAGTCAAACGACTTAAAGATGTCAACCGCCAAAGTGCAGGTCCACTCTAAAACCTCATGGCTTAGACCCTAAAAAAATCGACAATTTTTTTAGTTGAGTAGGTCAAATTTGTATATTTTACTCGTAGAACCAAAAAATTGAAGCACCCAAAATCCGAACATGATCCACATTGAGCCCAACCCGTAAAATAGACTCGATCCACAACCCAAATTCCTTTCAAATCGAGTTCAAATGAAGTCCACCCTACTTTGACCCGAACACTCAATATGACCCTAACTACCTGCTAGTAGGACAAGTTTGTATATTTTACACGTAGGAACCAAAAAACTGAAGCACCCAAAATCCGAACATGATCCGCATTGAGCCAAACCCGTAAAATAGACTCGATCCACAATCCAAATCTCTTTCAAACCGAGTTCAAATGAAGTCCACCCTACCTTGACCCGAACACTCGATATGACCCTAACTACCATTAGACCTAAAACCCGAAACCTGAATTATCAGTTCAACACTCTATACACAACCAGAGAAATGCCAAAGTAGTAGCTGAGCCGCGCTGTCACTGTATTGCTGACACTGCACATAACACAAAAGATAAAGACAAATAAAAAAATTTGAAAAGCTGAAGCCATCACCAAACACACCCCTTATCTCAAGCTCTCTCTGGTTCTCCAATTGGTCGTTAAGAAGTTGAGCTTCGACGAAGAAGACGAAGAAATGGCGCTTTTAGGAGCTTTCGCGAGGAGGTCTTCAATGGCACTTGCTCGCCACACCAACCTCTTTTCGACCTCACATTTGCCTCACATGCAGCTCGCTCCTCACCTTCTCTCTCGCCACGTAACCATCTCTGACTATATATGATCACTCTACTTTTTGGCGATCTCTAATCGCTATCTCTCATTGTGTATATTTCATCTGGATTCGATCGCTGTTAGCTGAGTGAAGACTCGCTCCCTCACTTACTGTTTTTTGTACTGTGAATTTGTGCTTGATTTGGGGATTTTGCTGGTTTTAGATCGTATTTAGTTTATTTGTGCTTGATTAGCTATGGTGTGCTCGGTCTGAGTGTTGTTTTTCTCATTGTGATTCATTCAGGCGAGTATGGGAGCAGAAAGTGTTGTTTCGCGGCTTAGTAATTCCGGTCTGCTGCTGAGCAAAGGCCTTGTTGGGGGAAAATGGATTGATGCTTATGATAAAAAGACTCTTCCGGTATGCGGTCTCTACATCTTACAATGTTTGCGAATTGAATGCTACTCGTTTCTTTAGTGTTTTACTTATCTTATAAACTTCATGTGCATTTAGTGCAAGTGCAACAAATTTAAGTGTTCTAACTAACTTATCTTCTTATCTTAAGGATATAATTGGTAATCCATGCCTAACTTACTTAAATTAGTGTACTTTGGAGTGTTCTGTTTGTCCACTTCCTTGTGATGTTAATTTCATCCGAGCAAGATTATATGTTTTTCATGCTATGCACAGGTTATCAATCCAGCAACTGGCGAAGTAATAGTTGATGTCGCATGTATGGGAGGACGGGAGACAAATGATGCAATTTCTTCCGCATATGAAGCATATAGTTGTATGGACCTTCAACCTGGCTTATATTTTGATTATTTTGTTTTGCCAAAAACAGATCTTTTGTCTCCTAACTGCATTATATCTAAATGATTTGTGTGTATGTTGTTTAACCAGTGGTGTACTTTGAAGTCTTGTAGGCCTTTTGGTATAACCAGCTTCTTGTGTGGTAGGATCAATGTGAAAGATGTTTTTTTTTTTTCATTTTAGTTGAACTGTCGCTTTAAAAAAATTAAACCTTTAGGTTTATGAGAGGGTGATCGGTGTCAGTAAAGTTGAGGCTGTTTTACTAATGTAATTTGAAATATTTTTCTGTATTGTATGTGTAGCTTGGAGCAAAGTCACTGCTGCTGAGAGGAGCAAATGTCTGCGGAAATGGTATAATAGTTATCTCGTGATCTCTTTTTAAGTATCTGCTTTCATGAATATTTTAATCGATTTGCTAGTGTAGCTAACTCTAACACAACTGTGTAGTGTGCCCAATTAGGTCTGTAGTATTTTGTGGATTTACCCCATCTTTAAATTATTAAGAAAATTTATTTGACCATAGAATCTTGTACTTCTTTGTTGATGCCCCCCTGTTCTTATTCAGATCAGTAATATGATTGTATAATAATTGGTTACCAATTTTACTGTGGAATATTCCCATTGATTGAAAGATTGATGATAAATGGAGTAAGGAAGTGAGTCTTGGTTCCTAGCTTTTCTGTCAGTCATATACAATCTATTTTCCTTCAGCTTTTTGTTATAGTCCCTCTGCGATGTCTTACAGATTTAGATTTTTGGTGATTTCTTAAGGCTTGGATTATTTTATTGTTACCGCAGTGATTTTCATTTTAGTACATGAATGATGCTATTTTGCGTAAGGTTTTACATGCATGTAAAATGGTCAATTATCCTGTGTAGCTTTTGTCACTAAATTCCTTCATGCTGTCATGTTGGAATGTTGAAGAAGAATATACTCACAATCTCCATACTGTTGTTTCCATTTGAATTTCAAGGTATGATCTACTAATGGTTCACAAAGAAGAGCTTGCAGAACTTATAACCTTAGAACAAGGAAAGCCTATAAAAGAAGCCGTGGGCGAGGTATCCTATTCTTACTTCATCTTTGACTTTGGAACACTAGATACATGTGATGATGTAAAGTCAAATTACAGGTTAACTATGGGGCTAGTTTCATTGAGTTCTTTGCAGAGGAGGCTAAACGTGTTTACGGTGATATAATTCCAGCTACTGTAGCTGATCGTCGGTTACTTGTTTTGAGACAGGTGAGCTTAAGTTGCTTAGATGTTTGAAATTTGTACGAGTTCCATAAGAGTTGATTACTTCTTCTACTAGTCCAATTTTGGCCCCAATAATAGCTACACTATGATGTGATGTGGAGGAGGGTAAAGGACAGAGAGTAGAGGATTATACCCTAAGGGAAACGACATAGAGTAGTAATCCCTGCAATTCTTTGGATAAAGCCTTAAAGACCATTTATTTCTTTTTTGTGCTAAAAAGGAAAATGAATAGTCCCTGCTTCCCCCCTTTCCCTTCTACTCACTTCTATCCAAAGAAAACACAATTTCTGCATTTTTATTTTTTGTTCGGTTGGATGTAGATATACTATCAATTACATAATAATTTCTTCGGCACGTTTCTTGATGTCTGAGAGGAGTTAGAGGTGCGTAGTGTGGCAAGATCCATAAAAATCGAAGGTAGCATGAATGTGTTGAAGATGTAGGTCCCCCACATCATGACTGGGAAAAAAAAAAAAAAAAAAAAAAAAAAAAAAAAGAGCTGCATCCAAACCAACAATCAAAGGTTATGACTTATGAAAGCTTCTGAGAACCTACATGACATGTCTACACAATATTTCCATAACTGGTCTTATTTTCTTGAAATGACAAATGGGAAGGGAACCCACGGTGAAGTTTTATTTGCCATAGCTTTTCTTTATCTTGTGTGTAGTTATTACTTCCATTAACTAATTATGTTCTTCGAATTGCTTCCTACCGCCCGTGGCTAATCTTCCCTTTCTCATGAAAAGTTCTTCATACAGCTTTAATTGATTTACTGCTGCCAAATGTTGTCATGCTATTTCATGCTCTCTTATGTACATTAACTTGGGCCTCTTATTTTTTGCAGCCTGTAGGTGTTGTTGGTGCCATTACACCCTGGAACTTTCCCTTAGCTATGATTACCCGGAAGGTGTGTTTAATATATTATTATTACAGACCAATCATTTTATAGTGCTTTACATTATATATGGTGCTTTTAAGAGCACTTGACCAGTTTCACGCTTCAATAATTTGCTCCAAATGATACAGACTGTTTCTCGTTGTTATTTTCTTCTGTCCAGGTTGGCCCTGCCCTTGCGTGTGGCTGTACAGTGGTTATAAAACCTTCTGAGCTTACACCCCTTACAGCTCTAGCAGCAGCCGAGCTATCTCTGCAAGCTGGAATACCACCGGTGATTTTTATACACATCTAATATACTTTCATAGGGTATAATGGAAGCTAATTATTCTGATTCATGCTTTTAATAGATTATGGATGTGATTATAGACAGTAATTTATTATTACTTATTTCTCCTCTCGTTTAGTTGCTATCACTTCAAAATGGAGATCCTTGTACTTATCTGTTTGATTATGCTCTTATATATGTGCTGCTATTATGTGCCCTTTTGCTTGATTTTTTTTTTGATTTTTGATTTTTTATTTTTCTGGGAGCAGAAAGTAGTTAGATGAAAGTTGTCTGTTTGGGGCTTGAAAGATTTCAAATTCTTCTCTTTCATACTTCTATTTAATAAACTTCCACGTTGTATTGAAAAATAGATTTGCAAGTTCTGCTCTTAAATTAAAAAACTCTAGTGTGTGTGTATAGTGTTTAGGTTCTTCAAACTTGGTTCTGCGTGTAATTTGGTGCACTTATTGATTTTAATCTATGTGCCTAGAAGTACTGTGATCTTTCATTTCCTTATTTGTTTTGCTTGTCTTGGTTATCTTAATAAACTTTTTGCTGCTTGATTATTGCTTATTTTTTTGTTTATCTTCTAATTGTTTAGGGTGTTGTGAATGTGGTAATGGGAAAAGCACCTGAAATTGGAGATGCATTGCTTGCCAGTACACAGGTATTAATGATGTGATCTCATTAATATGAATGTTGGATGTAAATAACACAGCATTATATGCCCTTGCTTTCTATTACTTTTTCAGGTAAGGAAGATCACATTCACTGGCTCAACAGCAGTTGGAAAGAAGTTGATGGAAGGTTCTGCTGCAACGGTTAAAAAGGTACAGAAAGATTACAATTCAGATTCATAAAATGTGGGTTTAGTTTCATCATGAAGATGTTTTTTCTTTTACCTTCTTTTATTCCAGGTATCTCTTGAACTTGGTGGTAACGCTCCCTGCATAATCTTTGATGATGCAGACCTTGATGTAGCAGTTAAAGGAGCGGTAAGTTAAGAGTTGTAACAGTGCTGTAATTGTTGTTTCCTCTCTTTCAGGATGATGTGGTTCTATTTAACTGATATGGATCTTGATGGTATCAACTCTACATTCATCAAGAAAAAACTTTTTGTTACATGAACACTTCCTGTTGCTTCCCAAATAGTAATCCTATGGCTTCATGCATTAGTTGTGTAATTGTATTTCCTTGAATTTGGGGTTTGAATTTTGCTAATGTTCTGTAAGTATGTTATTATACTTCTTGTTATATTTGTGCACATGAACATTTTTAGACCTACATGCTCAAGTTTAAGTTTTTTTTTTTTCCCTGCAATCTTTAATACATGAAAAAATGTGGCATAGGCATACATCACTGTCGTTCTATCAGGGGTTTGTTATCTTAGCACTGTCATTATCTAAACTATGTACTTTGTTGTTGCAGCTTGCCACAAAGTTCCGTAACAGTGGACAAACATGTGTTTGTGCCAACAGAATACTTGTGCAAGAAGGTAAAGATGGAAGGTCACAATAAGAGATTCACAAATTTAGAGCTTTCTTTGTCTGTTAAGTTCTTCTGCTTGTTCTGTATCAAGTCTGCATATTGCTTCTTACTTAGCAATGTACAATATGCGTGTGTAACCTTCCTGTAGTACTATTTTTCCTGCAAAGCAATTGCTGATTTTAGTGTCCATGAGTTTAAGGTAATGGGACTGTGATGAAATCATCAGCAAAGACGTGAGTTTAAGTTTAATCTTGGTTTATTTTGTCAGATTTATATAGCTTTTGCAAGACTTTGTTGCATATTGTTTTGACTTTTTTTGGACTCTGCTATGAAATTTCCGTCTTTTGTGTTCTCCTTAAAGTACAAAGTTTTGATAGGTTTATTGATAAGCAGGTATCTATGACAAATTTGTAAAAGCTTTTTCAGAAGCGGTCCAGAATTTGCAAGTTGGAGATGGCTTTAGTGAAGGTGCAGTCCAGGTAATACTTATGCACTTTGACATCAAATTTTCGTTATGATTGGTCCATTCATGATTCATCTGTGTGAAGTCATTGTATATTTTCTACTTTCTCAAAAATAATTATGGTGAATATGTTTCATCTAATGAAGTATTATGTCAAACAACTTCTAATCTATAGTGTAACTTGGTTTTAAGATTCCATTTCCAATCAAATGCTTAAGAAAACCCCCATTCGAGCGAGTATAAGGATCTTAATTCTTAAATTTTCATTTCACTGCAGGGTCCATTGATCAATGAAGCTGCTGTGCAGAAGGTTTGTTTTCCTATGAATATTTCAGAAATGTCCATCAAGCTATTTATCTATGTTCTTAATCTTATTCAACTGATTTTATGTACCATTGGACCCCTCTTGGATTTTGTCTTACAGGTTGAATCACTTCTTCAAGATGCCGTCTCCAAGGTTTGTTTTCTCACCTATTCAGTTGAATAAATAAAAAAATTGGTTGGTTGACTATTCATCTTCCCATTGTTGAGATCAAATGGAACAACAGCTGGTTGCATGCCTTTATTTTCAAGTATTTTGTTTGATATATATGTATTACATATTTTTTGAAAATATCATTTTGACCATAGAAAGTTCAGGAATGTTAAAAAATCAATATACTTTGTTAAAAAATAATATAAATATGGGAATTGGATGTATTAAATCACCCGAAAAGGTTTACCATTCTTAATGGTCACAGATCCAACTATTGTAGCTGGTTCCCATGCTAGACACCTGCCTCCTGAAAACGCATGATGCTTGCTTCTGTCTAATAATCATACTATTTTGGAATTAATGTTTTTATTTTTGACATTTACCTATACAGTGGCACTGACTGCATTAGTCACAACTTATTATTTTTAGGGAGCAAAAGTTATTCTCGGTGGCAAACGCCATAGCCTTGGAATGACTTTCTATGAGCCTACTGTTATTGGTGGTGTCAGTAATGAGATGCGTATATCAAGGTAATTCCGTATTCTCTTATTAAATATTTGGTGTTCAATTGGTGCATCTATTTGTTCAGAAATAATTCATGATTATTCATGTTTTGTTATTTTGAATGTGAGATATTTTGCTCTTTGCAATTTGTTTTGTGATTTGGCTCATGTAAGATATCTAGGCTTGTTGGAGGGAACCTTTTATGCAAACTGATGCAGGACTATTTGCCTATTTCATCTAACATAGGAACTGCATTTCAGGTTGAAGAGACGTAGGATAACAGCAAGAATATATAAATAAAGATGATAACAAAGAATTAGATAAAAACATAAACAGATGAATAATAGGCAAAAACGTAGCCATCATATCTTGATACCTTAGGCGCTTGTAGGAGGGGAAGGATGGAAAATATCATCCGAAAAAACTAAAGGAGTTTTGCTCCCTTTGATATCTTCTCATGGCTTCCCCTGAACCCCCATTTTCTCCCTTTCACAAGTTTGTAATTCCAGTGATAAGAATATAAGTATTCCATTTAAGTGGTTATAAATGCTAAAAATTCTTTATCGGGAAACGGGATGGTCTAGTTAATTTGTTGATGTCCTATAAGAAGCATGTCCTTGGTTATGCCAATTCTTGATTATGAAAGTTGGATATGTTATTCTTTGTCCTTCTCAAAGTTTCTCAGACATGCATCTCAACTTACTAGGAAGCTTTATGTTCTAAAGTAAGTTGAGTTTTCTACTTGTCAGTCTTCATTTTCTGAGGAACATTTATCAACCAAGTTAAAATTCAAGCTATTGGGAAAAGAAGTTACTATCACTGCACTTTCTAGAAACTACTTTGTGTACAATAGTTTATGTATCAACTATCAAATGGAATCAATGAAACAACAAATTAGTCATGTGAATTTCATTTTCATCCTAGTAGTCTTTGAAAGTGGTTTGGATGAGGATTTTATTTGTCTAATATTCTTTGAAGTCATCATCACGGTTAAAGCTTTGTTTTAATCCATAGTAGAGTTCTTTTTCTTTGGATAATTGATGGACATCCATAGGGATTGGAATCTAATTCCCATTTTCCTGCTACTATCGTGATTCTTCTACCACCTGTAAAGAGCAAACACTTTCCCATTGATGAATACATGTGGTATGTGGAGGATTCAATTAGCCAACCCCAACGTGATTTAGTACAAGGCTCGGTTGTTTTTGTTGCTGCCAAAGTTTTTTATCCTTAAATTACAAATCAAATGGTTTAACTTTACGTTATGAGCTTATACAATTTGTGTTAACTCAGGGAGGAAGTATTTGGACCCGTTGCACCCCTTTTGCAGTTCAAAACTGAAGAGGAAGCTATACGTATTGCTAATGATACAAATTCAGGTTATTTTTTAAGCTAGACTAACAATAATTCGAAAGCGCAAATTTGTGCACGTGCGCCTGTAGTTTTTTCCGCAGCTCATTTTTCGTAAATATTTATAAGCTTATACATGTTTTCCAATACATTTGCAGGGCTAGCTGCTTATGTATTCACAAACAACGTTCAACGTTCATGGCGTGTGTCGGAAGCTCTGGAGTACGGGTTGGTTGGTGTAAACGAAGGCATAATCTCTACAGAGGTATGCATACTGACATATATACATATATATATATATATATATATTGCAGATAAATACCCTATACTTGGATATAGTTAATTAGTTGTTTGGTGTCAATGCAGGTGGCTCCATTTGGAGGTGTTAAACAGTCTGGTCTTGGACGGGAAGGATCCAAGTACGGGATGGATGAATATCTAGAAGTAAGCATTTCCCGTAAAGCGCATATATTAACAATCTGGTTTATGGAAACTAAAAAAATACTATTAGTTTCTTGTTTACTCGTAAAACCTATGGGCTGCAATATCAAATTTATCGTTTGATCTTGTCGTTGCAGATGAAATATGTGTGCATGGGGAATATGGGCAGCAACTGATAAGCAAGGTTTGTTCTTGCACCGTATCCTACCTTTTGGTACATAATTCCAACCCGATACACATATTGATGATAAAAATACGTATTGTTTTGCTAATATAGGTTTGCCGATTTTGCTGTTGAGCTGTAAATGTAGAGGCATCTTGGAGGGAGAGCACTGCGTCGGGTTTCATAGAGCATTTTGTGTTGATGTATCAAAATAAGTGTAGACTTGCACATTTAGTTGTAACTTATAATAAGCTCCAATGCACATTGTGTTGTACTTGTTTTTTTTTTTTTTCATGCTTTGAACATCAAATCTTCAATGTTATTTTCTTAGATAAACATTTCAACTAAAAATTTGCTCAATAATTTGAGACATCAAATCTTCAATACTATGTTGGTGCTATGCAATTAGATTTTACCCTTTCTATCAAAATTAATTGGTAATTGTCTCCTCTTGCATTTTTATCTCAAAATAAGTCTATTTTTCAGTTAGTTACGAATGAAATACATGTATTATTTTTATAATAAATTAGTTAATATCGCTTGGAATATAAGAGTACATGCAAAATGCTTTCTTTAATTTTTCTCAAAACAAAAACTTTGACACATATTTTGAAACATAATGAGTACGTTTTAGGCAGAGCTGAAAATGGGTTAACAGTCCCCAAACCATCATTGATTCGTCATCGGCTAGGCCTAAGGCCCAAGCTTGAGCGGGCTAGGAAAGATTGATATCAATTTGCGGAGTTTTTACTTGCAAAATGAGTTGCGGCCTACGCGCCATTAAAAAGCGGCTTGATAAACATTTTTTTCCCTCGCTTGTTTGAGTTTGAACTCAACTCGTTATTTTATTTGTCAGCTCTTACTCTAAGTAGCGTCTGGACACATTTTAGGATTTCTTGTCGGAATCACTCACTTCTCTTTCTTATTCATATTTCATCTTCATTTATTGATGCTTAAGAAAGGTTAAGTAATTGGAAGTATGTAAATTAACCCCAAATTTTGGAATGTGTATGATAATGGATTGAAAAACAAATGGAGCATTTTATGAGTCCAATTTGGTAGTCTAGAAGATAATAATAGATGGACAAAAAAATAGAGAAGCCAAGTTAAAGTGATCTAATTAGCCTATAAAATAAAAAAGAATGGGTCCCTCATGAGAATTTCACCTTCCAAAGGAATATATTCATTTTAAAGAATAAATTCCTCCATAACACAAAGAAAAGATGCTTGAAACTCAAGCAAACATGTCCTTATAAACACTAAGCCAACCCACTTTTCCACTTGGGTTTTTAGTTTTTAGTTTATAGTTTTTGAACTAAAAGTTAAATCCCAACTTTGCTTCAATATATATATTATAAAGGGGACAGCTAGTGTGTGAGAGAATAGGAGCTCAAAGAAGAATCTCCAAATCTAAATCAATTGAGTCTTGTATGGATAGATCAATGCTTAAATTTAAAGCTATTTTGTTCATATTATATGCCAAGAGCCACTTCTAATAAAGTTCTTCAAAAAAAAAAAACAAAAGTTCAAATCATATCTCTTGATATTGTCCACGTGGCATCCATGCATTGGCTTCGTCATGTGAACAATTAACTTCATGGGACCATACTAGCATTTCCCTTTTTCTCTTTTCGTGTGTAATAACATATTCAATAACATAACGCGCATAATTGTTACCTCTCACTTTATTCTGAACTCATTATACTTATGTTGGTAGGATTATGAGATATCTTATATGTCAAATATTAGTAAAATGAACTAATTTCTATCGAAATGAGATAGAGACTTGACAACTTAACAATTGTTTAGAGAAATATATTGGATCAATTATCATTTTAATGACCAAGGTCATGGTTTTGACGTCAAATGAAGTTAACGTTCAATATTAATTGTTTTTTTGGTCGCCACCGTTAATTGTATAATCGATTCATTTTTTTGTATACTTTTAATGTCACATCAACAAAACTAACGAAAATATTAATGGTAATCAACTTTGAAATTATATTTTGAACATTTTCCAATACTTGAAAGACTATATTAGTTCTAACTACTAAATAGTTTGGTTAAAATAGTATGTTAATCCAAATATATTGAATTTTTATAGGATGAGAGTGCCATGTATAATAGTTATAGGGTTTAGTTTTGAAAATTAAAATGGATAGAGAAGTAAAGTGAAAGAGGTAGTATTGTAGATGGGGAGAAGAATTTGCCTTTGATTGTCAAAGAAGAAAGCATTTATTCTTATGCCAATTGGGAATTGGGTGATTGATGAATAATACCAATAGAATTCAATTTTGTTCTTTAGAATTTATAAGGTCTCCTCCTTAGATTTTGACACCTTGTTTGCTCGCTCAACTTTGTTTGCATAGAGCTCTTATCACGTGAACTACGATCGCAACTGTTCCCACTAAAAATTTAAAATTTAATATTTTACAGAAGTTAATACTTTTTACCTTATTATTTATAATTTTGCTCCTACTAATATTTATAAATTCTTGAATTTAAGTTCAAATTGGAGCACTTTTAGGCCCAAATGATGTTGTTTTAGGCATTAGTTATGTATTTGAGGTCGTTTGAATGACATTTGTATAAATTTTCAACTTTGAGGGTAATTGGATTATTTTATTTGACATTTTATTCGAGTTTGAGTGTGGAGAAAGAACTATATGTAGTTGGTGCACAACTTCTGTGTCAATATAGCTTCATTTGAACTACATATAGTTCCTCTTGAGATCACGTAGTTTCCAAATACGTGAAATGCTAGACCGAGACACCTTTACCGTATGTGTGTGTGTATATATATATATATATATAATGGTTAAATTTGCAAGATAATTAAGGGGACATATGGGAAAATGGGAAGGATCAGACAATCTTCTATTCCACAAAAGGTGATAAGAGAGTGTTGAGCTTTAGAAGAATTAGAGGTCCCCAAACATAAGTCCCCACTTCACTCACTCACTCACCAAAAGCTCCTCTATACCAACAAACCTTTATATATTGATGTTCACTTCCTCATATAATTAATAACAACCACAGACCCTAAAGTTGGTTCTATATTTCTCCAATCAATCTCCACTTACTCAAATCAAGATTTCTGTTCTCATTTAGAGAATATGTTAACTAACTTATTGGGATGATTAGTTAATTAATTAACTAATCAATGTGGTGATGGGAATTAATTAGGAAATCAATGTCAATATCAACTAGAGTTGACTAATCTTGCTAGCTAAAGAGATTTCAAAGTGGTATATACAGTACTCAAAATATTTCAATCATGTGGCAAGATAATGAATTTCAAATTTGATTAGTGATCATGAATTGCACCAATGATTGATTGATTGATTGATGTGAGATGCTTAATTTGATTGGATCTCTAAGAGATCACTTAAAAGGAACAATCTTTTTTCAAAAGTTTGCTTAATTATATTTATTTTGTTAGCTAGCTAGGTTTTGCTTGGCCTTTGTAGTTTCTACATGTGTTCATCAAAATAGTTTCAAAGGAATTAATTTACTTGTAAAGATGGAAGTAATAATAAGTTCATGGGGTCACAAGTTTTTTTGGTATCCCACAAAATAAAATTGTTCTCAAACATTGTTAATTTGTAGAAGAAAAATATAGAAACATCTCATTAATTTAAGCAACAAAGCATCAAGTAATGAGTACATTTATTTACTAAGAAAATTTAAACAATATTCAATAAATAATTGATAAAATTAATTATATAAAATCTAATAATTTTTCAATCCATACAACTTTAAATTTGAAACTCAACTTAATAGTAATAGAGCAAGAAAGAAATTTGAGGGCACACACTCTAAATGCACTTGTTGTAAGGTGATGATTGGAGATGATAATTTAGACCTGATAAGTATATACTCAAAATTTGATTCACAATTTCGTAGATTCAAGTCACATAAGATAACTTATATCAAATTTTATATTAAAACGAGCTTTCATAAAAATATAAATTTAGCGAAACAAATTACATATTTGCATATTTTACCGTAAAAAACTTACTGCACTCGTGACTTAAAATTTGTATAGTGAGCTTTAAGTAGGACTATTATAATTGCCTTGTTATAGAGAATCTGATAACCATATCATAGAATTGTGTGTCCAATATATGATTGAGACTTTTTGTATTGGTAATGACATTATAAAGAAAAGCACATCTATCTTTATGTCTCTAACCCATAATAGCACAGAAGATGATAGGTTTTCTACTTCACAATAATAAGCTATATAAAGGGTTTCGTACTACGAAACTGAGAAGAAATGGAACATGTCATGTCAAGCATTTACTAGCTAGCTTATGATCAATTTCAATATATGAAATTTTAGGATATTTTATACCCATATTGCATGAATTATACGTTCTAATAGCTAAAATTCGAACACCTTATTGCAATTAAAATTAAAGAACTATTTAAGTGAACAAAAGACTGAATTCACATATCTATTGATAGGGTCAAAATTACTAGTTTATTATTATTATTTATGATCACACACCGATTTTTGCAAACTTTTTTCTACACCTGAATATATATTTTTTTAATTTTGTTTTAATATTTATTGATTAAAAGTGTATGAAAAAAAAACTAATTGCACAAACATATAATTGTACTAATTTTTGTGCTCATAGTTCATAGCAATCTATATATTTTTCATTGTTTGTATATCCTTGTGCGCTTAATTATTTCTAATGCGATATAGATAAGGCTTCACCGTGCCCGATTAAAAATAGTCAAATGTGCAATAAAAAATAAAAAGCATGTAGTGTAAAACATTTTTCAAATATACACATGCATGTATATATATATATATATATATATACATATATATGTATTATGATATACATCTATTATCATCATCATTGCATGGTGCTTGAGGATTGATGAATAAGGAATGAGGGAGTCCAAGCTCATGAGTCTCTCTTCTTCTTTTTTGTCTAAAATATGAAGTTTCGGAGCGGATTCGCACTTTAGCGGTTGACACATTTAAGCTGTTTGACCATACCCAAACTAATCCTCATTTAAAGTTTGTTCACAAGTTAAAGATTTCACATTTTCTCATGAGTGTGTTGAGTGAGGATTGAAGCCGAAACTTCTTCCCACTCACGTAGCCTGTATTAGCCAACTGCCTATCCCATGGGTCAAGCTCAGTCTCTTATTTCTCTCTCTCATAGATATACAATCTGTAGATAGTGATGATACATACACACATATATGTATATCTTAAATACCCAAAAAGGTTCCACATGCAAGCTACAAGAATATGTATATCACATACAGCTTACAAAGTTATACTCTTCTTTTGGAATGACAAAAAGATAGTCATGATCTTCTGTCAAATACTTCCACTTCACTTACATTACATATCTATCTATCTATCTATACACTCTCACTAAGTAACCATGCATGTGTTTGCCTCCCCCTTTATTCCTATTTATAAACCACCATATTTTATATGAATTTATGCATGGTGGATACAATACAACAATTGCAGACTTTAGAATATAAACAATTGATGGAAGATTTTTTTGTTTTTTTTTTTTGTTTAAGATATTAATTTATAGTGTTTATATTATATTTTGGAAGCACTCAATTTTTGTGTAGATTATGTTTGAATGTTTAATTGTGTCTAGAAATTATTAGATAATAATGTTCATCTGTATATTTTCATAGTCAATCTATATTATTTTTATTGTTCCTTATAATTTTGTACATATATTTATGCAATTGTGTTTGTGTCCATAAGAGTTCATCATAAAGGTCATATGTGAAATGGAATGTAGTTAATTAGACTATACATTCAATAATATATATATATATATATATGTATAATTGATATTCATGTATTCTAAATGTATATTACTTGTAGGTAGAGACTACAAAGGAGAAAGAGAAAGAGAGTATCTTTAGTAGGCAAAAGAAGTCCAGCATATAGTAGAATAGGTGTGCTTTAATTTTCATTTTTTTTTTAATTTTTAATTTAAAAGAAAAACTAATATTATTATATAGTTTCTTTTATGGTGCAAGGTTTGCTTGTCCCCCCATGCTTTGTAGTTGAGAGACCAAAGCTAAAATAGCTTAAGTTTAAGGCAGCAAGCAATAACCTCATCTTCTCAATCTCTCTTTCTTCTCCAATTCTCCAATTCTCTTCTTCTTCTTCTTCTTCATTAGAATAGCACCCTATTCTTTCTTCCCTATTTGCACATAGCATTTGTTCTATTGAATCTCTTTGTTAGTATTCCAAAAACAATTTTCCTAAAAAAAAAGAATGTTCCATCCCAAGAAGCCCTCTTCTATGAATTCTCATGATAGACCCATGTGTGTTCAAGGTGACTCTGGTCTTGTCCTCACCACTGACCCCAAGCCTCGCCTCCGGTGGACCGTTGAGCTCCATGAACGTTTTGTCGATGCTGTTACTCAATTAGGCGGACCTGACAGTAAGTTTATAACATGTTCATCTATCTAAACGCACTGCACATGCAACTATAAGGGAGACGCCGTTGGTTAATCAAGCGCCCTAGGCTAGAGGGCAGAGATTTAGTTTCTCCCTTGAACAATAGGACCCTTTATTCATGCTCAGACAAGTTTAAAGGTAACAGTTTAATGATTGATTTTGCAGAGGCGACACCGAAAACGATCATGAGAGTTATGGGAGTGAAAGGCCTCACTCTTTACCATCTCAAGAGCCATCTTCAGGTTTGGTTTATTTTTAGGTTTGAACACAAGATATGAACATAATTAATTAAAGAACACCATATGTATATATTTGTCATGTTTCTTTTCTTTAATTTGCTTTTGTAAAATGAGCTTAGAGAGCTCACTTTTGTAAACATCCCGGATTTTAGGTTGGCTATTACTTCATTTCTTTTTCTTTTTTCCCTTTTCTTTTGCTACAATTCTTTTCCACTAATTCTATTTTTTGTTTCTTCTTCTTCTACTACCAAATAAACTAACATGATTGTTACATAATATCAGAAATTCAGGCTTGGAAAGCAACCTCACAAGGAGTTCAATGATCATTCCATTAAGGATGGTATGTAAATATATATAATTCTCTTCTTTCTAGGGTTTTATTTCTTTTAATTTCATCATCTCTTTCATTTTCATTCATTAGTTACACCACAATTTTATCAGTTAATTGCTTATATAAGTCAAAACTTTATGATTTACAAATTTAAACATTTGATTAATTTTTGTGTTGGGTCAATTAATGTTATTGATCATGAGTGCAGCTTCAGCTTTAGAACTTCAAAGAAACACTGCTTCTTCATCTGGAATAATAGGGCGCAGCATGAATGAGTAAGTGTTTAATTTCATTAAAATGAATCACAAACCAAAAAAAGTAATTGTTTATTTATTTATTTATGTTTTCTTTTGCTGGGATTGGGTTGGGTTTTGGGATTTTGTTGTGTGATGATACTGTTACAGTAACTCACACATAGTTGATGCGATTAGGATGCAAATGGAGGTCCAGAGAAGACTGCATGAACAATTAGAGGTAATTAATTCATATTTACTTAATTGCCATATATATATATATGAGTTTAATGTGTATCAGTTGACTGATATAAAGTTATATCAGTTGCACTAATAAGGTGGTGACACCTCATTTAAAAT
>JAYMTK010000184.1:0-27865 GCA_036897405.1 Pelargonium myrrhifolium | reverse complement strand
GTATACCGGGGGGTCCCAGGTTTGCCCCTGCTGCTCCCCTCATTAAAAAAAGATCAAACCCCAACCTTAAAAAAAAAAAAAAAAAAACTTGTACATGAAACACGTGCAAACCACTAACACTGGTGCAAAACAGTTTGATTATTTTAACTTATTTACTGGAGCAAAGCCACCATGCATTAGAACGTGAGAGATGAAACTAGTTGTGATCAAGATAAGTTTTCACATTGGTTTGACCTCAAGTCTAACGTAGATAAGGAGTAAATCTGTGGTAGGATAGTCAATTTTGAACTTGACGAGGGAGCAACCTAGCTAACATAAGTTTTCACTTTACACAGTCAGGTTAACCCACATATAGTTATGGAAAACTTGATATAGTTTTTCTAGTATGATAATGGTTATATCTAACATAACCTAGAATAGGTGTCTCCAAAAAAAAAAGATTCCATATTAAATCTGGCTAGATTCCATCATAATGGCAAGAACAGGAAAAGCATCAAGTGGAATAGATTATTATCCAATAAAAAAGGTACAAAGTAGAATATTGGCCATATAGATAACATAATCAAACAGGGATACATCCTACATTCATCACACACACACACAAAAAAAGATAATAACTTTTAATCTAACTTTCAAATTGTCCTAGGTTTGACCCTTTTATTATATATCTTATTCATTAAATTAAAGAAACTTGAAAAAAGAGGGTACGAAGCTTATAACAACTCACACTTTACCCAACTGAAACCCTGTTATGCATATCAAAAGTCTGTTCCAATAAAGAATCAGATTCATCTGAATCGGGGTACTCAAATGTAGGGAATAAGAAAGAAAACAACAGTACAGATAAAAGAGTCCCCTAGTTAAGATAATACCCATAAAGGCTTAAGAAAGATCGAGCAGTGAAGTTATAGCTAGATAGGGCTGGGGAAACAAAACAAAGTTAAATTTCCCACAAAGAGTTTCGGACCTTGTCTCAAGTTTCTTCCATATTACATTACAGACATTACTTTGAAAATGTACCATGGAGAATATAATTAACTTTTAGTTATAGGCATATGACTCGGATTCTACCTAAAGTATAAATTACAATATCAAAAATATATTGAATCCTTGTCTTTAATAAGCTTTTTTTTTTTTTTTTATCTTTTTAGTGATACACTGTATGGCTGTAGTTCCTCAAACTAAGGAACGAAATGGAGTAGAAACTATAAATACACCTGATACTAGATATGCATATGAGATATACCAAACAAGACAAGGGTTCCTCAAAGTTGAGCTCTAGTTTACATTAGCATTAGAAGTTTTCCAAGCCTTCAGGTCAACTTTTTTCACTCCGCATGAAAAATTTATGTGCTATTTAACTATTTAAGAGCTTCTTCCTAGGAACATCCAAAAGACCTTGCTGGGATAATATTATGAAAAATTAATAGTATTGGCTTTTTAGATTCATAAGTGTAAACCTTATTTTATTGGGTATCTATCAATATAGGTGAGCTCGCGTTGTCATTAAAAAACGAAGGCGTTTTTTGCATTGTTTGGTGGGTTCCTCCTTATGATGAAAACATACTTTGTGGGAAATTTTAGAATGAATAGGCGTCTAGTACAATAAATACCAAAGAAGTCTCAAAATACCCTAGGACAGCTAAATCCCCTTTTTGTCAACTATTTCATTTGATAAAACAGTATTCGAGTGCAGTACTCCAGAACCATAATATCAAGACTAAAACAAAGAACTAAAGCCATCTCTCATAACTAGAATTGGAATAGAGCTACTTAATAAATACTAAGACTCTGAACAAGATATGAAGGAGAGTTAGTTACTCAATGAATAAAGCAGAATGCAAATATGATGTGCTAAAACTTTATAGTAAACTGAAAATTCTTATCTTAATAGAGACTCTCTCCCACTGTCTGTTTATCTCTAATTACTATAGTATTGGTAAAGTGCATTTAAAAAACAAAATATCTAACTATATTTTATACTTGCTTTTGACTTCATCACTTTTCGCTTTTCTCTTTATGAAATAGATCTATGATTTCCTTGGCGAAAAGCAAATACTTAGCTACAACAGGTTACCCTTAATTACTGAGAGTTTCTATTAAAAACGAGGATCCTAAGCCTTACAAATTAACCTAAAGTAAAACTAAAGACTCTAAAAGCCCTATTTGAACAAGCAAGTAAGCTAAGAGGAAAGTGAATATTAATTAAAAGGAGGCAAAAAACAGGTAGAAAGGAAGGATATCAAGTCACTTACTCCATTAGAAAGACGTGGCCATCTTTCACAGAAAGGTCAGATTTCTTCTTAAACGCACCGGGAGGGCGCAAAGATTTATTCTCACCAGGAAGCCTTTGTGCCCTTGGCAACAAATGTATTTTTGTACGAACAAGATGAAGCAAAGAGTTTGGTTGAACACATTGAACAGCAAGAGACTTTTGATCATCCAGTTCCTTCCCTAAATAGACTATTTTTACATTTTCTGACAGCTTGAAATCTACACACCCAAAGAAGAAGAAAAACAAAGTAGATAATAAGCATATAGATTATATTCTCTTCATATATACAGTAGATAAAAATATGTAAAAGAGAAACGACAACCTAGCTTCTTAGAGGCTTTTGCCTTAACAGAAGAGACAGTTTCATCAGCATCCACATGAAGTTTACTTCCTTTGGCTCCCAAACTCTTCAATATAATTTTCATGGGTCCCTGAGTAGGCAGCTTTCCTTGTTCTTTAACAGCTACCTCATTGTCATGAGGATACCATAAAGCTTTAGGTCGATGGAAGTTAGCTACGTCTTTGCTGCAAAAAAGAAGTACAAAAAATAGTATGTGAATGCAAACCCCAGAACAGGTTGGCAAAAGATCCAATACTCTTAAGAATACAGACTGGCACTACGCATCATTTTGTACCACTATGCAATAGAATATACGTACTCCTAATCAAAAGAAGCTTACAGAAACACTATTATGTAAACTAGAACTACATCAAAAATATCTAGAATTTGTATGCATGCTTCTCAGCTAGAAGTATGACCTTATAGAGCACGATTACTAAAAACAATAAAATGGTATACGCTTCAAAGATCCCCTTAACAATTTTTGAAATCAGATTGCTGAGTTGGTTACTGTTGGAGTGGGTGAAATAAGTCCCACATCAGATAAATATAAAATGAAAAGGCTACATATAATGGTGCAAGTGAAACCCTACTAATAAGGTTGAACTTTTAGTAATGGAAGCCCAAGCCATTATGTGTAGCCCATCATTCAAATTTAACAGTTACTTCTCTATTTATGGCATTATAATTTATTTATTTTTAAAGTTGAAAATACGGCATGTAAAGTAACATTTCCACATACCAATACTAAGAGATTCAGAGAGAGAGAGAGAACTTCTTACTTGCTTAGCTTCAGTTTCATTGTCTGCAACTTAAGTGCAGGTATGGAATGATAAACCCTGACACCATGTACAGCGCGTTTTTTTGAATCTGATTTCAGTTGATGAGAAGTTTTTCTTTTTGAATAAAAATCATCATTTCCAATATTTCGCCAACCAACTTGACCCCCATGACCTGGTAGCTCAAAAGAATCCCCACGGCTGGATTTCAGAGAACGAGTAATAATCATAGCCCCTGCATGAAGCCGAAGATGTTTACCTTCCTTGTTATTGGGAATTTCAAAAAGCATTTGCTCATCTTGAAGATCAAGTATAAGCTTTGGTTTAGTTGTGGGCTTATGTGGTTCCCATATGATATTATCAAGCCACGATCCATCCAATATGTCTCTATTTTGCAATGTAAGTTTACTAAAACGCCTCATAGCATCCTTTCGATGAAGCTCTTCAGAAACATTGTCCTTTCCAGCATCTGCATGATCACAATCATCCGATTCTAGCCGAGATTCTAACCTCAAAAGTTGGGGATGGTATCTGATTTCTGACAATGGAGAAATAGGAACTGAAAAATTTCTTGAACCGAAGGGCTCCAATAAAACAGGGGAACTGTGCAAGAAAGAACTATGATCTTCTTTATCTGGTTCCATGGAGAGCTCTGACGGATGATCTTTAGGCAAGGTCTCTGTAACTATTTCTCTAATAACTGAACTTAGCTCAGACTTATGATTTTCTGTTCTAGTCTCCAACTCAGGTCCAGAAATTTCACAGCTCTCTGCAGAATTGTCACTTGCTGCTGGAGAACTGTCCCAGAGAATTTTATCTTCCCAATCTTGCTGATCAAGAGGGTAAAATTTAGGACCCAATGGTGATTGCCATCCAGCCGAAAGATCTACTGATGAATCTTCTTTCATCGGCTCTTCACTGAGACATGAATCCTTCGTTCGCTCATCTTGCAAAGACATCTTGGCAACCCCATGGACAATGCCAAATCTAGACACTTCTGAATCATCATCGTTATCATCATCATCAGATACTGAGCTGCTGTGTTGAATCCCATGTGCCAGTTTCGGTAATTGAAATCCTTGACCAGAACTCTTTAAAAAATCCTCTTCATCCTCCTCGACATTATTGGAAGCATCCAATAACTTATACCTTTCTGGCATTGAGAAAATGGCAGGAGAAGCAGAAAATTAAAACAGGAAATTAGTTGAAGCAAATAATGAACAAAAGACAAAACAGAATACACTTAACCCCAAAATTTCACCTCAATGTCATGACAAAAAAAAATATATTGCAGAGGATAAAACCTCCAAATGTTATTCATGTTAAGCCATCACTAAAAGAGTTAATAAATCATGGAGCCAAGAAACAATAATATGTAAGAAGATTCCTCGAAACAAGCACAAACCTTTAGGAAATGGATGCCTATGGTCCCTCCTCTCCCCTTTCTTCAAAGGTTGATTAACACCAAATATTTCAGAGAACCGCAAAATTACCATCCCATCTTCTATACACAAAATAGGCAGTGGTATGGAACCTTTACCATCTGCTGGCTCTTTCGTAACTTCAGATGCATCCTGTTGATCCCATCAGAACAAGAAGTTGTCAAACAAGCTTTTCATAGAATAATATCGTAAAACAGTAAACATTACAAATGCGGCATAATTTAAAACAACTTCGTGCATTAACAATGCTTGTTTGATAAAACAAAAGAGAAGATAAGTTACAAAACATATATTGACAAACAAAATAGATAAATACTACTTGAAACCTAGCAATTAAGGGCCAAATACAAACATACACATATAAGATGGTGCAACTTTAATTGACTGGCCCATACTTCTTGGTCTCATATTTCAATTTATAATTAAACCACTACTGCCTAAAGTTCTCTGCAAGCTGATTGCAGTCTCTTGTCAATTTTTCAAAAATGCTAGCAATGTCTACGAGGTACACAGATGAAATATAATGTTGTCATTCAGCCCAAGAATTCAAACGATCAAAAAATAGTAACATAGAAAGCCAAAAATGACAATAGAACCTCCTTCTCCCTAAAATCATATTTAACCAACCTCTTGAAATTCTTCAAAAGCCTCTTCCATATCTTCAGTATCCAGAGAGTCAAGCTGTTGATCATCCTCAGTAAACTTCTCTTGTTCAGAAAGTGCAGCATGACACACAGTTTGGTCTCCTGAAAGCGAGACAAGGTTCAATTTCAAACATATTGGGGAGTTATGTTCATCGCACACGAACAGCTGAATGTTCCAAAACCAGGGAAACATGAAAATATGAACATATATAAAATAATCTGTCTTCCATTATACATATAGCAAAGACTCAGAATCTGACATTTTCACTTCAATTTGATCTCCCCCACCACCGAAAATAAAGTAAAATAAGAACTAAGCCCAGGCCCTCCATCCACAATATAGTGATTACTCAAATATATAATCTTCATTGGGACAAACTGATCACAACAAGGCACTATTGAAACATACAACTTAGAAGCACGAGTAAAAAAGTATTTGTTGCTTCTTAAACAGTGTTCTTTACTGATTGCATATCTTACAAAATTACAAAACATTTGTGGAAAAAAACATAGAAGAAAAAAACACAAGGTTCAGTTCAGATTTTGTAAATACCCAAAGAACAGAAAGTTATAATTGGAGATGCAATGCCACATGGGTGATCATCATGACCCAGAGAAAAAGAAAAAAGGTACATAAACTAACACTTGCAATTCAGAATCTTCGCGGATGGTCCACAAGATAGTGTATGATAATTTAAATTCAGGACAGTCAATTAGTCAAGATAATTTGGTGAGAAGTTCCCTCTGATCGAATATAAAATAGCAGTGTCCATCACTACAATTTAGTACATATAAGCGTCAAATATATAAAGTAGATCTACAGTAACCTGATAGAGAGAGAGCCTGAGCTTCAACTTTGGTATCTTCCGCCTGATGTTCTGTCTCAAGTTCCTCGTCTTCATCATAGTTTTCATCATCAAAAACAGAAGATGTAGCTCCCAGAGCAGACCGAGAAGCTTCAGTAGAAAAATATTCCTTCTTTGGCAGCAAGTAATCCTCCTCAGTAACAGCTTGAGTCTCTGGGCCCTCATACTGCTCATCGATATCTTCATAATCAACTGCATCTTCAGCCTTCTCATCGTAATCTAGCACCAAATATCCAAATCAGCATATTTGGCAAAACCCTATGTTGAACTTATATAAATATAAGGAGCATAGATCAAGTGTTAGCGAATTGTGAAATAAACTGAACCTCTTTCCATCTCTCAAAGATCAAAGGAGGGGAAAAGGGCAAGGTATTTATAAAGTACTGGAAACTTCCAAAATCATGAGAATTCATGAAAAACTAAGAGGTTAATGCGAAAATTTGCATTATACGCACATTGCATTAAGTGCTTCTGTTAAAAAAATCTATCGAACTTAGAGGGTCCATTAATTTTCAAAATGGTAGACAAAGCTCATATTAAGTGTAGAGCTCTAGTACATGGTACTCCAATCAAAGTATGCCAAAAACAATAACAGACCATCTAAACGAGCTACATGATTCTTTACCAAAACTCTTCATAATCCTCAACTCAATCCAACTGATCATTGTATCCTTTGCTAAGTCTTAAATTACCCCATCTTTTCTTATTATTTGTCTCCATGTCAAGTAAGCCTCTTCCTAATCCTTTTAGTTTCTCCTAATTGAAAACTCTCGTTGTTCCATATAATGTCACTAGCCTCCCACCTTCCCCCCTCAAACCTTTTCCCAAATAGATTCATTTCTCACATTATCCTCCTAGTGATACCAGTTTCTTTGAAGCCCGTCATTCCATTCCCACAACACTAACTGTGGAGCAATAGCTGCCACAAAACAATGAATTTCATCTCAAAATACTGTACTGCATACATTAAAGACCTTCATGTCTAAATAATAATGCTTGACATCCAAAGGAGAACAATATGGCTAAATGGTGTCATAAGCAAACTAGAAAAGATAAGTGGAAGTTTCGATAATTGAAATGATGATCCTAAGAGGGTCAAATGTGCATGAGATAGATTTCCCAAAATAAAACATCACCTTGTTCAGCAGCATCAGCTGGTGTTTGTGGTGATTTTACTGACAACTGAAAGGTAAACCAGAGCATTAGAATCATGAGAAAAAATAATGATATAAACACTGATGACTGACCAAAATCAGCTCATGGACAAAGCAAAAAATTCCATGATCAATGATCATGGGCTGCTTGCATCCTAAGATGTTTCCCATGAGAACTACAGAACAAACTGCTTATTTAAATTTTCATACGTCTATTTCTGTCAGAGAGTGACCCAGCTTGTCAGCAAGTGCAGCAAGATGCTCCTTTGCATCCTGAAAAACATATTAGAACTCTTAGCAGGAGGTTTATGGAGCTAAACTTTAAAATAACTATAAATAAATTTACCACAATCTATTAACAGATAAGAATTATACAAAATGGAAAAAGGCGTGGGAATTAAAAAATCATCAAGTTCGGGCCTTTTTACTACTGTGATATGGATTCTTGAACATGTCATCCAATCTTGACAGAGGTACCTCGGTGGACCCCCATCCAGCAATACAATGAATTTGTTAGAGTCCTGAAGAGAGACTGGTCCCCCCGGTGAGAATAGGGGACACATACATAGTGGTGACTCTAAAGAGTTATTACACATGCATTTCCATTTTGGTTTGTAAGTCATCTATGTAAAGTATAGGTTTGCATGTGCTTATAATGTTTGGTTGGTTGGTTTCATGTATAATGACAAATACCCCGCGCAAAATAAAGGAACAAAGAAGATCACCTCGTCAAGGTAATCGACATCAAGATCACCCGAGTTATCAACATTTCCAAACATGAAACCCAGAAACCGGTTGCCCCCACCAGCCTCCTCATATTCCTCATCATCCTCTGCAGATCAAAGGCATCATATATTTACTTTTAAACAAATATGGAAGATGCAGAGAACCTTAACTGAGGAGTATGCATAGCATGACGTAGTACTGCGAGAATATTCAACTCACCATCATCCCTCTCATCATGTGACCCACTACCTGACTCTGAACCCATGTTGTAAGAACCACGCAATCCTGCAATCATTATAATAATTCAAATCAATCCTCAAAAGCTACTTTTAAGAGTTTCAACAACTGGATAACAATTTTAGTACCTATGAAGCACCGGTTTTTCTAATGGGGCAATATATGTTGAGTTGGCTCCCACACTAGGCTAGAACGGCTGAAATCAGCTCGTGGTGCCTATGATTAGGAGATTAAGGGTACTAGTGAAATAAATTAGAATGCAGGGCTACAGATTTGACCTCCATTCCTCTCGATTGGGTCCCGGCTGCTTGATCCTAGTATAAGTACTGATCTCTAATATATTCTGTGTTTACCTATTAATCAGTTTAAATTAACCTCCATACAGGTGGAGAGTTGAGAGAACAAGTGTTGACTTAACACGCCTATCTCCAAATTGCATTAAACCTAACAATTAATTCACATTTTTACCGCAAAGAAAGAAAAAAAATTCCGTTTTTCAGCACAATCTTAGAACTGATACCCTATCTTTGCATCATGGAAAATTCAATAAAATTTACTATTAAGAAGCACCCTAGTAGAACCTTAGTAATATATATATATATATATATATAGTTAGTCCTGCGATTCGATAATTACGTTACTTCTGTGGGTGGAAACAAAGATATCCATTTTGGTTTAGGAAAGCAAGGAGCTACTTCTATCTGGAATGCTAATACCTCAAGAAGGGGTAACCACAAATCAAACTCCTGGAAAAACCTAGACTCCTAGCCTACAGACTTAAATATTCAAATACTTTCTACACAAACCAGCAAAAAATAAGAAACTCTCAATAAAGGAAAATTATCCAGAATCACATTATTTACTCGAATTCATGATATTACTATTTCAGACAAAGAAATATATATCTATATATATATTGGGAAAATATTCAGAGAAACCGAAGGAACCTAACAACTGGTACCTGTCCTTGGGAGAAGCCGCACTGGGGGTATGGAAGTTTGTGATAATTAGGATGTCATAGACTCAGATCCTGCATGTAGGGCCAAATATAAAACGGGGGTTCGCAATCAAAGCAAAGGGACGCAGCGGTGTTGATAAACGAGCTGTTGTTACTACATACAGAGAAACGAAAATAAGCTACTTGTGTTATACAGAGAAACAGAGGGGAAGAAGAAAGCACAAAGAAAGAGGAAATACATATTAGTAAGACCAGTATGCTATAAAGGTACGAAAGAACTTTGATTAACTACAGTAATTGGAAAATTGAGACTCTTGCCCAGATACAAAAGTGGAAGTTTCTTTGCTCCTAAGATGAAGAGTACGAAAGCAAAGAATTAATGATCCCATCCCAAAACAGCCCAAAAAAATAGATTCTTTATATATTCAGGGTTCACGGGGATTACTTTCTTATCTCATATCGCCAGCAAAATTCGAATAAGCAATTGGCAAAGATAAGGCCATCTATTTCATGAAAATTAGAAGCAGTGTACATCATAAAACCCTAACACTTCAATTGAACAGTTCCCTCGGAAAGAAAATCCACCCTTAACAAAAAAACTTTAGTTTCATACAGCTAAATTTTGAAACAATGTCAGCGAAATGGAGGTTTCGTCGTACACATTGTGCTCCTTCCATCAATGAATTGCATTTAAAACAAAGAATTTGAGCTGAATTTTCCCAGGAAAATTCAGCAACGGAAAATTCAAACATGCACAAACCTGTGAACTTTACGGTAATCCTCAACTCCAATTCCAATTGATGGAAATTGCAGGCTTCGAGCACAACATCAAGCTGGAGCTGTGGAACGATTCGCAAGACTAGATTGGAACAGACATGAAAAAAAAAAAAAAAAATACGCGAAAGTGAAATAGAGGGACAGGTATATATAGGGAACCCGAAAATCTATTGGTTTTAAGAGTAAAAGACTATTTTGCCCCTTGAAAAATATCCGGCCACATAACCGGGTCGGCTGATTTGGGCTTATTTATATTTTAATTTTTTTTTTTTTAGTTAGTATAATCCAGTAACTAATTCTCACATAATTCACTTAAATTATGATTTTATTTATTTATTTACTAATATTAATTTTTAAAGTAATTTAATTCAATCATACTAATCTCATTCAATTTTAGTATGATTCCAAATATGATTAAATAACGCTCTAATTTTGGATTTCAATTTTGGTCACAATTCGGTCAGTATAGTCTGATTGAAAACCCCATAACTACACCAGTGATTGGAATCAACAAAATCAAGTTAAATCTCAACCTTTACTCGAAACAATGCCCGAATCAACAACTATGTATATTTCAAATTGGCTCGACCCCCAAAAAAAAAAAAAAATACTATGAGAAGCAAAACAAAGAGCATATTTAGCGTGTGTTTGGCCTCGTTAAATTTGTAATTGGGCCGTGTTCATGTTTATTCTTAACTAAACGCATTCACTATTAGTTATTTGTGTTGTGATCAAGGCGCATTTGTGACAGAGTACCCAACAAGATTAATAATCGTATCGTGTATTGAGTTTCAACAACCGGCATTTACTATTAATTATTCATGATGTAACACGCACTAAAAACTTGTGCTAATAAACTAATGCAAAAATCTCTCCATAGTCTTATTTTTCAAAATGATTTTTGTATATATTAGTCAGCATAGTCAAGTTCAATAAATTATATTTGTGTTATTTTATTGTTTTGAGTTGCATCGTATCAAACGTGCTAGATTGTGTCATGCGAAACATATTACATCGTGTCATATTCTTTGTTACCTTTAGCACGCACAAACACGACACATATGCGCGAATTGCCCGCTCTAGCCAAGTGATAATATAGGCTATAAGGATAATGTATGTAGTTTGTTTAAGGGTTAATTACCATGTACTAATACCTATTTGCAATTCACTACTCTTAAGTATAAAAATAACTATTCACTACCCCTAAACTTTTAAAACCGTAACAAAATGGTTTTCCATCTAACTGTTCTCAATTAAAAGTTGAAAAGACGAAAATGCCCTTAACATTTTACTAACATGTTATTTGCACTTCTGACATTTTACTACCATATACTTCATACTTATAACATTTTACAACATTATACTTTATACTTTTAACATTACACTGTCCTATACCTATGAAATGTTAGAGGCATTTTCATCTTTTAACTGACGGCAATTAGACGAAAAACCAATTTGTTAAGATTTTGAAAGTTCAGATAGTGAATAGTTAATTTTGTACTTTAGGAAATAGTTTAGAGTGGGAAACTGTAATTAACCATTTGTTTAATGTACATATTGGTACTTTTGTACGTTGCTATCAATTGGCCCGTCTAGCTCAGTTGGTAGAGCGCAAGGCTCTTAACCTTGTGGTCGTGGGTTCGAGCCCCACGGTGGGCGTAGATAGTTTTTGAGTTTTTCCAAAAAGATTTTTTCTCTTTCACTTTACTGAGAAACAAACAGAAAAAAGGTGCTTGAACTTGAACCAGAAGCCCCCCTTCATCTGCAACATTATCTTCTCTCTCTCTCTCTCCAACAAGAATTCAAAACCTTCAATCACATTTCCACAAGTACTATAGTTTTTTTTTTATGTTTTTATGAACAAAATAGCATGCAATCACTATCACCCACCTTAATACCATCATCTATCCTGCCAAAAAGTTGCAATTTTTTCCCCAAATCCCATATTTTCCAGCAACCCAATAAGCTTTTCCTTGGTGGGTCCAACTTTTCCAGACCAAAAATGGCTTCTCATCTTGGTGGGTTCACAGTGAGGTCACAGTCACAGAGCGTGGACAGTGGTAGTGATGGTGGGTACAGGACACTGATTGAACATGTGGGTAAGAGAGGACTCAATGTGGGTGATGACCTTGTGGTGCTAATTGATCATTTACAATATGCTTGCAAGAAAATTGCAGCTATTGTGGCCTCTCCTTTCAATTCAAGCCTCAGTAAGCAGCAGTCTGATCTCGCCGGCGGCGGTGGAGGGTCCGGCCGGGACAAGCCCAAGCCTCTCGATATCATGTCGGTGCGTTGACTCACATCCAATTCTCATTGTTACAAGATTTTACTATTATTGTTGTTATTGCTTCATATATTCAGATTGGGGTTCTTGTGGTTGTGGGGGTGGTGTTCTTGTTGTTCAGTTTAGAATGTAGGTTGTTTTTGAATGGTTACAACTTACAAGATGTTACTATAATTGTTGCTATTGCTTCATAGCTGTGGAATGATACTATTCAGATTAGGATTCTTGTGATGTTGACTGAGCTTTGTTTGTCTTGAACAATGAACACTAATGCACTAAAATTTGAGCTTTCGGAAAGTTAGTTCTTTGGTGAAAATTGAGCTTTGATTAGTCTCACGGCTAGAGTTTTGTTACATCTTTCTAATGAAGAAAAAAAAAAAGGCTTGATTTTATCCCCATCCAAGTTCTTCAATCTCGGACTCTTGGTGAAACTTTTAGCCTAACTCTACCTTAGAACCCATATTGGTGCACGTGCACAGTCATCTATTTTGTTGCTAGATGATTTGCTGTGCTACTATTTGAGTTTAGTAATCCGGTAATGCTTTGGTCTCAACTTGAAAGGAATATATGAACTAGAACTCAACCAAAACTGAGATGAGGGAGCAAATGTGTGTTTCTAGGTGTACTTTTATAGCAAAGTCATTGTATATGTAATTTTTGTAGTTCTTTAAAATAATAGACACTAGTTGTTCGTAGACTTTGTTATCAATTAGCCCGTCTAGCTCAGTTGGTAGAGCGCATGGCTCTTAACCTTGTGGTCGTGGGTTTGAGCTCCACGGTGGATGCTTATGATATGAGCATTGTAACATGCTATCACCCATCTACATCATCATCTTTCCTCCCAAAATCCCATATTTTCCAGCTACCCAATCAGCTTTGTTTCCATCCCAAAAATGGCTACTCAGCTTGGTGAGTTCACTATGAGGTCTCATCTGTCCCTCTCGGATATGGCTTACTTTTTTAATAAAAGAAGAGGTTTATGAGCTAGAATGCAACCAAAACTTGGATGATGAGTGGGCAAATGTGTGTTTCTAGGTCCACTTCTCTTCTTGTACGTAGTACACGCCCGAGTCTATTCTTGCCGCAGAAACCCGAACTGTGGTTTGTTAAAACATTTCTTTCTCCTTTTTTCTTGCAGAATGAAATCATTTTGTCCTCTCTGAGAAACTCTGGAAAAGTTGCTGTCATGGCTTCAGAGGAAGATGATGCTCCTATTTGGTTAGATGACAATGGCCCATTTGTGGTGGTGACGGATCCTCTTGATGGTTCCCGGAATATAGATGCTTCCATTCCAACGGGAACTATTTTCGGGATCTATAACCGCCTAAGGGAAGTAGATAGTCTTCCCAAGGAGGAGAAGGCTATGCTCAATTCACTCCAGAGTGGAACTAAACTTGTCGCTGCTGGTTATGTTTTGTATTCATCGGCCACAATACTCTGTGCAAGCTTTGGTTCAGGAACGCAGGCTTATACACTTGATCATTCAACAGGCGACTTTATTCTCACACATCCAAGCATTGAAATTCCTCCTCGAGGTATATACTTGTAGCTATTTGTACTTCTAGAAAAATAAAATTAACTGGATTATATTGGTTTCTGGTTGAATATTTAGGCATTTCAATTATAATATTTGTTTGCTTTCTTATGTCAGGACAAATTTACTCGGTAAATGATGCGCGGTATTTTGATTGGCCCGAGGGTTTAAGGCGATATATAGACACCGTAAGACAAGGTAAAGGCAAATTCCCTAAGAAGTACTCGGCCCGTTATATATGTTCTTTGGTGGCGGATTTCCATCGGACTCTGTTGTATGGTGGAGTTGCAATGAATCCTCGAGATCATCTCCGTCTAGTTTATGAGGCAAATCCTCTCAGTTTCCTTGCGGAGCAGGCCGGGGGCAAAGGTTCTGATGGTAAATGTAGGATTCTTTCAACCCAACCAGTAAAGCTGCACCAAAGATTACCTCTATTTTTGGGGAGTCCAGAAGACATAGAGGAGTTAGAGAGTTACGGTGATGTTCAACAAAAAGTAAATCCCGGGTATGAAGTTTGACGCTAGGATGATCACCAACATGTGGTACATTAAAGCATAAATATAAGATGTGCCAGACGTTTTAGCTTGTAAGAATGTTTTCTTTGTTACATGCCCATTTTATGCATCAAGTAATTGCTTTACTTTTTCGACGAAAATAAGCTTATTTTGTGTTTTCAGCTGTGGTAACTAACTTACTTGTGTGAGTGAATGCTGGAAATGAATATGCATGAAAACTTCAGTTACATCTATATCTCTTAACACTAGAATAGGCTTAACCTTCTTAGCATATTATGAAGATTCTTCTACTTATAGTTGCTACGATCACCAACATTTGGTAGTTTGGTACATTTAAGCATGAAAATAAGATTTGTTCGTCGTTTTAGCATGTAATAATGTGTTCTTTGTTATATGTTCATTTTGTGCACAAGTAATTGCTAAGAAAATTGACGATACATCATGCATGAAAACTTGAGTTACATCTATACCACTAAACACTGGTATAGGCATAACCTTCTTAGCATCTTACTAGCTAGACAAAATGAAGATGATTCTTCTACTTATAGTTACAAAAATGATGAATAAACTTGCTTATATAGTGATCTTGAAGATCTTGGTTGGAAAAAATGTTTTGCATCTTAGCTGCCTCGAGTCGTAATTTCTCGCCCTCTTGCTCTACCATTACTAGTCTCATGGAGTTGGCTACAGCTTCTCTGTTGAATGAGCCGGCTTCATTTCTCGGCACTTCAAAACCTAAGCCCTTCTCCACCAACAGCTTCCCGTTGAGTCCTTGGTCAGCCACCATAGGCATGAGAATTTGGGGGTGTCCGAACCCGAGTGACTCAATTATGGAACTCCAACCCGCATGGAAAAGACACCCTCCTATGGCGGGATGGGCTAGTATTTGAAGCTGCGGAGCCCAACCAAGACAAACCATGCCTTGGCCGGAGGTTCGGGTCAAAAAACCAGCGGGCAGCGAGTTATTGCTGTTTTGCCCTTCTGGGTTCCTCAGAATCCATAAAAAAGGTATCGAAGATTGCTCGATCCCGTAGGCTAGTTCCTGGATTTGTTCTATAGGCATCTTGTATTCAGTTCCAAACCCTACAAAAACCACAGATTTCGGTTCTTGTTTGTCCAGCCATGTGAAAGTGCTTGACCATTGGTGGTTGGTTTTGGTTTTGTAGTTTCCAGGATAATTCGGTGGTAGCAACCCGACTGGTAGAACCGGTTTCTGGTAAAGTTTCTCGAGATGGTCCAAATACGCTCCTTCGAACTCTCTACAGCTTCTCACTGCAACAAAGTTGCAGCCCTCCAGAGTTTTAGCCCATCTTTCGCCGCTTGACTTTCCTGACACGTCAGGGAAGTTCAAGTTCCGGAAGATCTGTGGCGCCTGATCCGGCCTGTGGGCGACAAGAGAAGGAAAAGGAAACCAGATTGGAGGTTCAGTGTAATCTTCTGGTTTGGTTCTGTGGGTGCAGGACTTGAGCTCACTAGCAGGCCCTACAAATGCCATTACAGATGCATTATATGCACTGAAAAAGGCACAAAGAGCTCCAAATTTAGCAGCAACTGAGGGGACCCAACAATGGACAAAATCAAACAGAATCAGGTCTGGTGGATCTTTTAGCACAACAAGTTCAAATTTTTCCTCTAATCCATCACATGCTTTCTTCAGGTACTGTATCTGTTCCGGTTTCAGGTCAACTGTGGCTTCACAATCTTCGGGCAAGCCATCAACTAATGGTAGCTTGATCTCCACCAGCTTGATCTTATCTAATAGGTTTGGAGGAATTGCAGGCAATCTTTGGATGTTTCTTGGGGTGGAAATGAAGGAAATATGCAGACCCTTTTCGGCTAATTTCTTCGATAACTCGAGGTATGGTAGCATGTGGCCAAAAGCCAACCATGGGAACATCATAATATGGTACTGTCTAGAATCCATGGAGTGCTTGTAACCACTAAGGTAATGAATCAGTGGTGTTCAAAATAGAATTCTTTAAGTAGCTCTTTGTGTGATTTTACTTGTCAGCACACAATCTTTACATGAAGTTGTTTACAAAAAAAATCTGTTTCAGTCATGATCTTTTTGTGCCTGATTTTTTGGTTTTCTTGATGAAAACACAGATATATTGCAGAAGTTTATCCCAAACAATAAGCAATAATTCCTTGAAAGAAACATAACTATTGTGCAAAAGTAACTACACAAAACATCATAAAGCATCATCTGCATGATAATAAGAAAATTAATCAACATACTCGCTAATCGGTACCAAAGTTTCAAAATCACTCATCATTTATACCAACAGATAAGAATACTAAATTGACAATAATGAAGTCTGTCATATAAAAAGGCAGCACCAGCTGTTTGCAGAATGTTACAGATACCTCTGGACATGGAAACCTACCAAGTGCGAGTGAGACCAATATTTCAGATGGCATATAAGAACCTGCCTACATAATTAACACAAGACAAGTAAATAATCACAAAAACTCGGTACAGAAGAAAAATCAAGAAATCATGGCATTTGAGTCATCTTCATTTCCATCTCCTGGTGGCAGCTCGTTGATATACTGGCTCTGATACTCCATTAAGTACTGTGTTGATCTTTTCACATCCAAGAATAAATCGTAAACTCGCCTTATGTCCTCTGTCTCGACAGTCTTGCCCTTTCGCTTTTGGCATGCCAATGCAGCAGCTGTGATGAGATGAATAGCATATCTCAATGACGTTTCTGCTCCAACCCTTGTCAGCAGCTGCTTTGCTTCCTCAGACATCTCCACATCTTCCTCTTGACATCTGATGTCCAAAATCTTGCGTATCTCATCTTCTGTATATGGTTGAGTGGAAATGATGAGCAGGCGATCAAGAAGATCAATGGGGATCCCATGCGGGGATTTATAATTCGTTCCTCGGATAGTAGTGATCCCGCGGTTGGTGGCAACGACTAATATTGGTGCCATCTCGTTCTCTAGAGCACGATTCAGGAATGAAAAGCACTCGATGTCAAGCATGTGCACCTCATCAATGAAGAGCACACCTGGCACTATCTCTGCTTTCCCTTCCTCCCTCCACTCTGCTACCTTCGTGTCAATTTGTTCCCTCACTTCAGCACGGATCTCTCCAGTATCACCAGTGAAGAGAGCTAGGAATCCTTGAGTTCTGAAATAGAGAGAATTGAATAAGAAGGATAATATTAAGCACAGCAGACACAGCCTGAAGTTCAGTAAGACTACATTTCAAAAAAAAATGCATCTTCACACTACAAGTCAAGATAATTGCGGAGAACCTACTTGGGTCCCAAGTCAAAAGTTTTTAGCTATACTTAATTTAAAGAGGAGACATTTCTAAATGGACTGCGAACTGTATATAATTATCAAATATGCTTCAACAAACTTTGGTAATTATAGGGTTCCATAGTTATCTGCACACACATTGACTATCACAGTACGATACATCAAACAAAAACAGATCATGGCATCAGGAGCTGAACCCCACTACATACTAGAAGCCCTCTATTCATCATTAACTTTCCACTAAAAGATTATGCATCAATGAATGAGTACAGAACGAAGGATATAAGGAGGTCTTTTCCCATTACAATGTTCACTATGACCTCCACTCAGAACGTCCATTTCGTATCAAAAACAGTCTTTGCAAAAGTGTACACCTTTAGCTCAGCATTTCCATATACAGCTATTTTGTTCATTCATAAAGTTTCATCTAAAAGACTATGCTTCAATGGACAAGCACAGAACTATAGATATAAGGAGGAGCGCCCATTCCTATGCTCAAATATTTCATGTCGGGAACACAATCCTAGCATCAGTATTACTCTAACTTTATAATTCTTATGACCAATAACATAAATGTTTGCTTCAATGTTTTTACAAGTCTGGTATCTATGCATGAAAAGGTTTCAGCTTTAGCTCAGCATTTCCATAACCTACATCTCATTTCTCTTCTTTTCACTCCAAACTCTAACTTCTAATTCTATGCTTTATAGAATTAATGTTTGCTTAAAAATTTATACAAGACTGTTATCAATGCACAAAAAGTTTTCAGCTTTAGCTCAGCATTTCCATATACAGCTTTTCATTTCACTTCATTTCAACAAACAAGGTTTTTCCATTATAGAAGACACAATGCACAAACTCAAAAGGCAAGAACACAGGAAAACACAGTACCTGCTGTTGATAACATCAATCTCATGGAGTGTAACACAATGAACAACCTCCTTCCTCTTCTGCAACTCCCCGTCCGGGCACTGCACGAACTTGGTCTGCGGTCCCATGGCATCGTAGTCTCTGGACCGCGCAAAAGACCTCCCAAGCTTGGTGATTTTGCCCGAAGCCTTGTCAATGGCAATCACATCCCCACTCTGCACCTTCTCCTTCCCCAGCGCCTCTATCATCTTCGCCCCCAAGTCGTAGACAGTCTCCATCTCGGTCGTCTTCAGCGTCAGCTTCCCGGTCTTCGAAGCCGCCCCAGCCACCGCCGGACGGTCAATCTGAATCTCCACAACCTCGCCTTCAATTACCTCCGTCTCCTCCTTGATTCGGACTCCAATAGCCTTCCTGAAGGCCTGCATTAGAGCTTCCGTTTTAGACATCTCGAGCGAAAAGAGCTCGCTTCCGGCGAGCATAGCGAACGGGGTTTCGAGCCCTAAGGACTTGGCCATGCCCATGGCGATGGCGGTTTTGCCGGTTCCTGGCTGACCGGCGAGGAGGACGGCACGGCCGGCGATCTTACCTTCCTTGATCATCTGCAGGATCACGCCGGCCGCCTTCCGCGCCGCCGTCTGACCCACCATGCCCTCGGAGACGTCTCGCGGCTCGAGAGTTGAGTCCAGGCCGAGCCCTCTGATGTGCGAGTGCGCGCCAATTCGCTCTATCCGGGTCAAATCCCGGCTCTCGGAAAGCTTTAGCTCCGCCATGGAAGCGTCGTCGGAGAAGTTTGCGACTGAGAGAAAGAGAGCTCTGTGGTTTAGGGTTTAGGGGTTGAAGAAGCAATGGAGGAACAGAGACTACTAGTAGAGAGTACAGAATATATTGGGTCGGGTCGGGTCGGTCTTTGTGGGCTGGCCTGTTTTTACTTGGGCTTCTCCATTGCCTCTGATTTGAAATAGAGCCGTTAGAGGCTGAAATTTCCATTGCCTCTCTCTCTCTCTCACTTCAAGGAAGAGAGCAATTTGGACATTACCAAATTCATATCTTTCACTCCATTGAAATCGTTGTTTGCTATTGTTAGTGTATCCCACATCGAAAGAATGTGATGTTTGTCGCCACTTGATATACACGTTCGGCCCTCCACCTAAAAGCTTAAGCTTTTGGGTTGGATCTAGTCTAATATGGTATCAGAACTGGTTCTGTTTGGGCCTAGTGACCTGTCTGTCTTGTCTCTCTTCTTGGTATACGTGCAGGGTTATGTTCTGTTTGGTCCTGGTATACGTGCAGGGTTATGTCTGCCTTTTGTCTCCCTTCTTGGTATACGTGCAGGGTTATGTCTGCCTTTTGTCTCCTTTCTTGGTGGTTATGTTTGACCCGTCTGTCTTGTCTCCCTTCTTGGTATACGTGCAGGGTTATTCGACATGCACATGCACGTGAGAGGGAGTGTTAATGTATCCCACATCGAAAGAATGGGCCTAGTGACCCGTCTGTCTTGTCTCCCTTCTTTGTACACGTGCAGGGTCTGTTGTGTTATTCGGCATGCACGTGAGGGGGCCTAGTGACCCGTTTGTCTTGTCTCCCTTCTTGGTCCACGTGCAGGGTCAGTTATGTTATTCGGCATGCACATGTGAGGAGGAGTGTTAATGTATCCCACATCGAAATAATGGCCCTAGTGACCCGTTTGTCTTGTCTCCTTTCTTGGTCCACGTGCAGGGTTTGTTATGTTATTCGGCTGTCTCGTCTCCCTTCTTGGTCCACGTGTAGGGTCTGTTATGTTATTCGGCATGCACGTGAGGGGACTTAGTGACCCGTCTGTCTTGTCTCCCTTCTTGGCCCACGTGCAGGGTCTGTTATGTTATTTGGCATGCACGTGCACGTGAGGGGGAGTCTTAATGTATCCCACATCGAAAGAATGTGATGTTATAACTACTGAACCAATTTTGGTACAATAGCTATTTCCTCCGGTACTGGAGGAAAACATTGTCTTCCTCCGTTAAGTCGGACTTTGGCTCAATTTACCAAACAACTCATATCCTAGGCGGACAAAAACGACTTACCGAAATTCATACGTGGCACCTCCGGTAAGTCATTTGTAGAGTAAACAAACAAGCATTTACCTCCTTTTACATTTGACACATGTGATATGGACTATGGAGTATTTCTTTTGCCTTCAATTCTCTTGTAAAAATTCAATTTCCGCAAGAGTTAATCTCTTACAGTAAGAAAACGAAAAGGAGCTCTTGAGGATGATCAATTAGGGTATCATGTATTTAGATATGTAGAAGGGTCCACGAGGACGCTTGGTTGTGGGAATGAGATGTTAAAGGTTGTTATTCAATTCAGAGGGGTACACGTGTTTTATTTTGCCAAAAGTAGAATACTTCTATTATTGTTAGACATTATTGGTACTAGATAATTGTTCTCATCCAAGTGTTAATATAGTGTGTGTATATATATATAAACTATATAAGTGTTTTTTCAGAAAAAAAAACTATGTGTTTTTTTTTTTTGAAACCAACTATATGTGTTAGTATAGTAGGATGATAACTATGATAAATGTACCCTTAATAGCAAAAAAAAAAAAAAAAAAACGTAGCTATATTTGTGGTGACATTGACTCAAATGTTGACCCACAAATCGTACGTTCAGACATAAAGCGCACCCGTCACGAGCCGTCCGATTAAAATCAAAATTCAAATTTCGGAAAGTAACCAACGGCCTAGATCGTACTAGAAAGGTTCCAATCATGCAAGCCTACGAATCGTACGTTACATTAGTGGCGGCGTATCTGTCAAGTCCCAACACAAGCCACAATCGCCTGCAACCCCCATCTCCCATTCTCCATCCAGTTCCGCATCATAACCGTCCATCACAGTTCTATATAATTTTGTAGGGCAGTGATCTTAACACACTCTACAGCTGCGCGTACCGAACACTCTCTTTCGTAACGCACGAAGCGAGAAACCGCTAAACGGCGCCGTTTCGGCGCGCGTCCCTAGTAGTCTAGTCAGAGAATTAGAGTGTAGCTTTCACTTTCATTGTCTCCAATCCACCAACGAAGCACCAGTTTCAGAGACCATGACCGACCCGAACCCGAATTTTCCGACCGGACCCGCCAAACGCTCCAGGACGCCGCCGCTGGTGGTGCCGCCGGGACACGTGGCGTTCCGGCTGATCTGCCACGCGTCACGCATCGGCGGCGTCATTGGGAAGGCCGGAGGTGTCATCAAGCACCTGCAGCAGACGACCGGAGCGAGGATCCGGGTCGAGGACTCCCCGCCGGAGGCGCCCGACCGGGTCGTCACCGTCGTCGCGCCGGTGGCACTGAACTCCTCAATTTCGTTCGAGGAAGCTCCCGGAGTTGGCGGGGATAGAGGAATTCAGGTGTCTAGGGCGCAGGAGGGTTTGGTGAGGGTGTTTGAGAGGGTTCTGGAGGTGGCGGCGGAGGGCGGCGGAGGGATGGGAGGGCCTGAGGCGGCCGGAGGTGTCGTGTCGTGTCGGATACTGGCGGATACGAGCCAGGTGGGGTCGGTGATTGGGAAGGGAGGGAAGGTGGTGGAGAAGATTAGGAGGGATACTGGGTGTAAGATTAGGGTTTTGACTGAAAAATTGCCATCTTGTGTTGGACAATCTGATGAGATGGTGGAGGTAAAGCTGTTTTTACTGTCAGAGTGAGAAATTGGGGAGAATTGTTTGCATAAAAATTGAAACTTTTGCTTGATTTTGGTGGAACAATGTTGATGTCAATGAATCATGATTGGCAATATTTGTTGTTTGCTTGATTTGCATTTTATAGTTTGTTTGTAGTTCATGCATTCAAATTTTCTACTTAGATTGGAATCTAATATCTCGGCTATCAATTAAGAAGTTTGTGAATTTAGTACATCGGTTTTGTTTTTTCCGGAAAAGTGAAATGAAATGGATAGAGCTTAGGGGTGTATTGATGATGTCACCAATTCAGGAGGCTATGACGTGTTATGTTTGGTAGAGACAGGGAATGGTGATTTTTTCAGTTGTAGTAGAAGTTCCTTTGCTTTTGATTCCACAAAATGCGTTTATGGTGACACCTTTAGATTGTGTGTCTATTAGAATTTATATGTGTACTCAAATGATGTTCTAGGGTTTTGAGTTTTGATCCTCATGTCCTTTTGTCTTTCATCTTTTGTTAGCGGTTTTCTTTTTGGAAAGATGACATCTCATCATTGAAGGATAGCGTTACTTAAAAACTACCATTTTCATTTTGGTTTTACCCTCTATTAAATGTCTCGATAAAGTTGGCGATCTTGTGTTTGCTTTTCAGTTAGCAGGTTCAGTGGACTTGACTATGCTTCATCATTTATAGCATAAAAGTCTTAGGCTTAACCGTCGTATATGTATATGGAAGTTATCACTTACTGATCTCACTATATAATTGAGGGTACTGGATATTCCTATTTGATAATGTATGCCAATGTATTGGTTTTCCCCCATTTAGGTAGCTTTTCGATTAAAAAAATTGGAACAACCATTCTTCTAACCAAAAAGTCTTGATCCAAACTTGATTGAGAATCTCATTTCCATTTCCATTATTGAATGAAAATTGTAATCCGAACGCTAGCTTTTGATAGAAAGTTTATATCATTGTGACATTGGTTTTATGTTGTGGCAGATTGAAGGGGATGTTTTGGCCGTGAAGAAAGCACTTATTGCTGTCTCTTACCGCCTCCAGGGTTGTCCGGTAGTTGACAAGACAAGGCTAACTGGAAGTCGACCTCTTGAAGCAGTGCCTAACGAGATTGTACCCGATATGCTTGTAGATCAGCGAAATTCAATGTTTCCTGCTATGCCTAGTAATTCCATAAGTTATGCTGCAAATATTCATCCATTGTCAGTTGACGTCGATAGGGTTGTTCCCTTGAATGTGAAACCACTACAGCAGGAAGTGATCTATAGGATTCTGTGTTCCGGCGATAGGGTAGGTGGTGTAATTGGGAAGGGAGGAACCATTGTCAAGGCTCTTCAGAACGAGTCAGGTGCTTGTATCAGTGTTGGAACTTCTATACCTGACTGCGACGATAGATTAATCACCATTATTGCATCCGAGGTTTGTTGTACTATGATTTTGTTTCGTGATTTTGATGTGATTGTATGTATAAGGCTTTAAATAGTTTTACATGGTCACCTTCATTTTGTGTAGGTCCCAGAATCGCGATACTCGCCGGCACAAAAGGCTGTTATTCTTGTTTTCTCTAGAACCATAGAAGCCGCCGTTGAAAATGGGATAGATTCGGTCTTAAATAAGTCACCTGTTATGGCACGTCTTGTCGTCCCATCAAACCAAGTGGGTTGTTTGTTGGGTAAAGGAGGGACAATTGTTTCAGAGATGCGGAAGGCGACAAGCACCAGCATAAGGATAGTAGGGCCTGACATGTATCCAAAGTGTGCCTCGGAGAATGATCAAGTGGTACAGGTGCGACAACATCACTTTTTCTTATTTAGTGCTCTGAATATTAAAAATGCCGAAGATAGCCTTCCTTATTTGTCGCGATTCCACACATTGATTTCAATTTTTTTTGGCATATTATCATTAAAAGAATGCACGCTTGAAATCAGGACTTAAAAGACATTTGTTTGCTTATGTAAACTCCCATTTTCCCTTTATTAAGTTTTGGTTCCAATAAATGAATTTCATTTTCTAAAAGAACAAAAACGCCCCCATCAGGAATGTATGAAGAAAAGAGGGAACGTATTAGTTGAAGCAATTTTATTGGCCCACCAACAGCCCCCTTTAGTTTAAAACGGCTGGATATTTATTGATGGTTTGTTAAACTCAGTCAGTTGCTCTCTTTACTTGTACTAACACATGTCACATAGTGTTACTTTTTGTGTGTTCGGACCCATGGTGATCTACATGATGTAGGCATGATTTGATCCCTAGATTTCACGGTACACAAGCAAGAGCTTTGCAAGTTAAACCAACTGGTGCCGACATGCATGTCAACAATTGGTCCCCATTCTTGGGATAAGATCTACTATGGATTATTTTCATAGAACTAACCTAACTCAACTATAAGATGATAGTTTTACCTTTACTCCGGGAGCTTTTATAGAGTTTGTATTGTAAAAAAAAATAATTCTTGTGTGGATATGGCCTGGCATAGGTGTCAGGCCTCTTCTTGCCAGGGACTAACACAAAAGTTCTGTGCTGAAATAGCATACTTATTCCCAACAGAAAAACTCATGTCCGTCAAATGTTTCAAGTCATAACTTATCGATGATATTTGACTGTTTTTAGATTCTTAACTAATACACTACATAATGATTATTTGTCTCTTTGAACAGATATCCGGAGAGTTTTCAAATGTAAAAGATGCATTATATCGTGTTACTGGTAGACTGCGAAGTAACCTGTTCAACTCACTGAATGGTCCCGGAACAAGGAACAATACCTCTGCATTCAATGAGACTGGTCCGTACGGAAGACATAGGGACGCTCCTTCTCTTGGATTACACCAATCAGTCGCTCCATCTCGTAGTCTTAGTCAACATACTGATCTAACCCAGAGTATGGAACACCTAGGAATTTCTGATGGCCCTCCTTCACCGGTGTTATGGGCATCAAAGGTAGGAGTATCTTTCTCTCGCGCTCTCTTCCTCTCCTAACCTTCTTTGTAAGGAAAAAAAAATGTAGTGTTGATGGTTTAATTGCAGGCAGTAGATGAGCTAAATTTGAGGAACAATGTAGATTCCGGAAGAGGATTGCCATTTTTTAGTGCTGGCCGAGAACTTGGCAGGTTGGTGGCACAGCTATATTGGTTCTCATTTAAATATTAAGCTTCATTGAACCACTAATCGAATAGAAAGTCATATTTGAGAATCTTATGCCCGGTAGTGATTGCTTTTACAGTTTATGAAATCATATGATATCTAACTTCAAATAAATTTAAAATACTAGTCTGATGATGACACCATGTATTCAGTCTGACGCCATATTGAATACACTGTTAAACATTTCATCTAGTTTATTCAAAGTTGTGCAGTTTTGCCATCGTTTAGGCCTCAAAATTTGTGGAAATCAAAACATATTAAATCGTGTCGTCTCTGGAATTAGGAAACTCCACAAAATTGCTGTTTACCTGAACATCATTAGCTAGCTGCTTTCTGTTGGTTTTTGCAGTGGAAGCAAATCTGCTGTAGTGACGAATGCAACTGTAGAGATCGCGGTTCCTGAGTGCGTTATTGGCTCTGTTTATGGGGAAAATGGAAGCAACCTGGAACGTCTGAGACAGGTACTATTAGTAGTCTTGCTTTGGCTGATATTACACAATCGTAGATCAGTTCTGTTCATTAATATATATCGGGATATCTAGTGATTTCAGCATGTATATTTTCTAATTCTGGTGCCTCTGGTTCAGATTTCCGGTGCCAAGGTCATGGTGCACGAGCCTCGTCTTGGAACAAACGACATAACTGTTGTCATATCTGGAACACCCGATGAGACTCAGGCAGCTCAGAGCCTCCTCCAAGCATTCATCCTTGCAGGATCATGAACTATTGAGAGTGACTCAATTTTGTTTCTTTATTTTGTTGCTCATCAGTTTTCACCAAATTGTGTATTCTAATATAGATAGATGTTGAGCCCATTTTTGGTGAAAGCAATTTGGCTCTTATTATTATTATTATTAACATACTACAGGTAACATTCCTGTGTTGTTATAGTTACCAGCAAAACTTGCCCATAAGGAGATGGCTTGAGTGTGTATTGAACACATTAAGCTATTATGGCCCTTATAAATTTGGATTTTTTTATTGTTTAAAAATGATGTTTCTGTTTTACTATCTATTGTCGGTGCTAGTGAGTTGTATCACTGTCCCAAAACTTTGCAGAGAATGATGCTTAGTTTGTATGGGCCAGGTCCAATGTTTGGAGGGGCGTTGTGCGTCCAGCAACACGGGCCTGTGTTGGCAATACTAGTATTGGCCTTATCTAGATCTGGGGTAGTTAGGGTTCTTTTGTATTTGCACTGAATTTCTTGTACCAAAGTTGTTTCTCCGTTAATGAAGTGGTGCGTTTTGCGCCTTTATTTCAAAAAAAAAAAACTTTGCAAGCATGCGTGTTTGGACGAGAGGAGTACCAAGACGAGTGACTTCCTGAGAAGTTTTCGTGTTGCATGAGTTATTTAATGACGAGCTCTTATATAATAGTAATGTTGTCGTCTTACAGTAAAGCTGACAATTTGAATTTTGGATTTGAGATGAAATGACCTAACATAATATGCAAGTTGTTGGGCCTGTTTGGTCCACTAGGCCCAATACAACCATGTGGGAGAGGAGATAGGACACCGGGCGCGGGTAAGCCTATTACGGAATGGGACCCGACTCCTACTGAAAGGAAAAGAATTTGTTGAGAAAGGAACAAATTCTAACTTAGGTATCAGATGGATTTTCTTAGGAGACCTCATTTTGCAGGGTAAGGTCGAGAGAAGGAAGAACCGGGTTTTTAGTAGAGCAACACAAGTGTGAGTTTGTCAAAGAAAATAACGATTTTGAGTGCAGGAGGTCAAACCTACTACGTACATTTTTCGTGGTAGGTCCAACTCGATTCACTACGAAAATTAACCAACTCTACTTTTGTGCGACTTGAACTTTAACAAATGTAGCCGAATTTGAGATTACATGTTAAAAGGACGCGTTGATAAAACTTTATGCATCCAAATATCGCGATTGTGACAAATCTAGCATTTCAAATCAAATAGAGGAATCCTCCAAATCCCTAGAAACTGATATCTTTGAAGGAATAAGAAGTCAACAAGATGTACATATCATAATAGGTAAAGATTGTTCTGTTTTGGTTGATCACAAGCAAAACATTTGGTGATCTAATTTAGACAGCAAACATTGTTCTTGACAGTACAATAATCTCCTCTTCACACAACATTTTTTCCCATTTAGGAGTTCCACAAACAAGTCCAAGACCTGATGGCAACAAAAACACAGTACTCGAATTCTATGCAACTTGCTCGCTGGTTGCTTCTGCTGGTGCCGGTTTCAGTACAATTTCGACATTATCGTGGACTCCTTGTAGCAGCAGTTCACCGTCATATGTCACGATTTTACGCTTCTTCGCTGCTCTCAATGTCCCGACCAGTGCTTCGAATATGTTGGCACATCGATCATCGTTAAATAGCACACCAAATGTCACCTTC
>JAYMTK010000183.1:0-27894 GCA_036897405.1 Pelargonium myrrhifolium | reverse complement strand
GCCACAACGCACTTCAACGCATTACACTTTGATAAATATAGTAGCTGGAGACTTGTGTCATTTGGTAGTAGTCGAGCTGGCAGAGTTGTGAGCTTCGACACATTTACTATTTTGAGCTCTTCAAGAGTCGATGCTCGGCTGCTAAGATTTAACAGAGGCATGTGGCTTTCAACATTTTTCAAAAACAGTTTCAATAGAACTGGAAAATGACTTGGAGCAGTTTCCAACTGAGGACAGTTACGGATGATTAACTCCTTCAGGCAAGGGAAGACCAAGCTTTTGGTTTTTGCTGGCATCCATTCCACAAGACTGTCCATATCTTCAAGCTCAAAGTATATCAATGCTGGAAACGAAGCCATTGCCAAATCATTATTGCCACCATCACCAATACCATAGAATTCACTGCCTATACATTTCACCTTTTTCATTCCCTGAATTAGAAGAAACTTGAGACAGGGAAGATGCCCAAGGGTTGGGATCCGCTCACAGTTATGGCAACCATTTAATTTTATACGTACCAAACTGTAAAGTTGAAGCATCCATGATGGAAAATCTTCACCTAGATAATTATAAATCTCAATCTTTGTTGCAAGAGAGTGAACTTGGAGACCTTCAAGGACACCTTCATCATTGTTTCCATCTTCTTCTCTTCTTGAGCTGCTCCACCTGAATCCCAACTCGAATAACCTGGTCTTCCCCAGTAAATTTGCTTTCTTAGCTTCTTCTCTGCTTCTCACTTGCTCAAGATTGTATATCTCCAGTGCCCCTGTAAGATGGTTTGTGCATCCCAGTTCTTCTATTCCGCAACCTTTCTCCTTATTCACAACAAATGCTGGCATCCTTTGAATACAGGGCAATCGTACCATTTCAACTGGCAACTGATTCATTAATTTCTCATCAACATACAAATGTCTCAAACTGATTAAGTTTTTCAGCTCTTCTGGAATCTCTCCTAGAAACCCACAATCGTGGAGTCTTAATGTTTCCAAAAGGTAAAGTTTGCCAATTGATTTGGGCAATCCACTTATGTTAGTTCTTGAAAGGTCAAGATATCTCAATCTTTTCAGATCACCGACTGAGGTTGGCAACACAGAGATATTAGCCCTCCCTAACTTCAAGACCCGTAGACTCTTAAACTTACATGAGATGTTGCTAAAGACATCACTTTGCGAAAATAATGTGATCAGCTTCCCAGCGCCATCTCTTGGAAATATAGGCTTCAGGTTTCCATCAGAAACAAAAGATAAATGGCGAACATGAGGATTAATGTCTATCAAAATATCCTCTGAAGTCATGATCTCGGATTCCGAAATAGAGCATGCAAGATCATGTACACGATCATCCATATTGTAGTATGTTGGATAATTCCTGTGGTAGAACCTTTTCCGATTGGGATCATGCTTGTAACCATACAGGAACAAGGAATTTGCCCGCAAAATTTCAAAATATTTACTGCCAATCTCCTCCATGGTTAGACTACTACCTTGAGATGGTTGAAGAAATCCTTCAGCCATCCAAAGTTGGATTAGATCTTCTTTGTCAAAACGAAAACCTTTTGGGAAAATTGAACAATATGCAAAACATTGCTTCAAAGAAGGTGAAGGCAACTGATCAAAACTCAGTTTTAAGATTTTCATAACTGCGTTGTTGTTGTACTCGAGTGATTCCCATATCTTATTATGCAGAATTAAGTCCCAATCACGTTTCTCCTTCTTTAGCCGCATTGTCCCTCCCAGGACACTTGCAACTAGTGGTATACCTCCACACTTTTCAGCGATGGCCTTCCCAATTGCCTCAAAAGCTGGATCAACTGAAGCTTCTTTTCCAAAAACCTTTTCCTTAACTATGGCCCAGCATTCTTCTGGTGATAGCCTTCCTAAATGATGTTTATGACCAGGAAACACTTCTTGTATAACTGACGCAACTTGATCTTTTCGAGATGTTACCACAATTTTGCTCCCACTATTTTTGCTGAACACCGACATACAATGCTTTAAATGCTCCCATTTAGTACGATCCTCGTTCCACGCATCATCAAGCACAAGAAGGTATTTTCTCCCTCCCAATTTTGCTTCAAGGGTCTTTAGAATTGAATCCTTATTTCCAGCGCATGGCATGTTGGTGAGACATTCTAGGATCCCTCTCATAATCTCAGCAGCATCAAGGTTATTAGACACACAAACCCAAATTGTTTCGTCAAACTGCTTCTTTACCCGCTCGTCGTTATAGATTAGTTTTGCTAGAGTGGTCTTCCCCAGGCCTCCCATACCCACTACTGAAACAACTGAGACTTGTTCTCGCGGATCGGTGGAGCTAATCAACAAGCTAACAACCCTTTCAACATCATTTGCCCTCCCTACTTATGAATCACCTAAAAATGAATCAGTCTCTTCCACTTTTCTACTTCGAATTAGATCCGTAGAAAAAGACCCTTGTTTATTTACGAGTGCCAACAGAGTCGCTTCCTTATAAATCTTGTCTAATGATTCTTTAATGTTCTTAACTTTTTGGGCAGTCTTCAAATTAAACGCAACTGGATTGTTGTGCGAAAAGAAGCTGTGTACCTTTCCCATCATCTGATTGCGGATTTCAACTTTGCGACGAAGAACTTGGTAAGACAATTTATCAAACACTTGATCGGCATCATAAGCAACATCTTTGAGGTTTAGTAGCCAACGCTTGACGGCGGGATTGGTTGCTTGCTTTTCCTCGGCATCAAGTAGCACAGCTTGGACGAGAGTGAGAGATTGGGTGAGGCCTTTCAGTTCCTCCTTCAAGCCCCAAGCGAGGCTGATCTGTTGGGAAGCGAGAGAAGCTAACTTGCCCAGCAATCCTTCAGCGACAAAGCCGATGAGAAATTCTGCCATCTTGACGAGAGTGAATGGTGGTACTGTGTTGAAGTCTTCTTCTATGGAGTCATCATGGCAATAAATTCCAACGGTAGTATTGACACTGATTAGGTACTAAGGGCTTGTTTGTTTCGCCTAGATCAACTCGGTAAGTTTCGGTAAGTAGATGATGAAATCGGTAAGTCTCAGTAAGTTAGTGGTCCATTAAGTCAGTTATATTTCTCAGATGAGTGTCGGTAAGTCAAGATAAGTAGAGTGTTATTTTTGTTAATATTTGTTAAACCAGTTGCATTGAATTTGACAATATTTTCAAAACCGGACTCGACTGTCCGGATCGACCGGTAGGTATACTGGTCCGGTTACTATCTGACCCGATACTTTGGGGTTTTAGTCCACAACACAATTGCACTTCTTGTGTGTATCGTTTCAACTCTCAATACTTGTTTTGGAGTTTTTTATCCACGGAATATGTGCTTCAGATTCAGAGCAGTTTTTTTTTTTCTTAAAAGAGTTTTAGTTTTAGTTCTGTACTTTTCTTTTTTTGGAGCTTTAGTTTTAGTTCTATACTTAATATATTGTATATTTAAAATGTTTATAACATATATATAAATAATGGCCGACCCGATGGCAAGACCGGTTTAGCCTTCGAGTCGATTTTTAAAACATCAATTTGAAGCTACTTAAGTTATCAAGTCATTAAGAATTTGTGGGTGTGTGTCGTGTTGAAAAATGTTTGTGTGCTGAACGACTCAATACAAACATAACATGATTAGTATTCGTGTTGCATGGCTCAACATGAACACGTCACGATGATGATAACAAAACGCGAGCACAAAACGTTTAACATGAAATCTAAATGGGTCATGTTGACACGACACGATTGACACGAATACGACAAGACAAGAGTAACATGTTTCCGTAAATGTGTCAGGCTTGTTAGTTGACATGTAAATAATAATTAATGCGGAACAACAATTATAATGTCTTAAATTCATTTCTAAGAACATCATGTTTTACGTTAAATAAGATAAAATATATGTATCTTGATCCATGAGTATTTACATTATTGCATAATATTGTGTGAATATTTTGTATATAATTGTTGCCATAGTTAGAGTCTTGACTTGCTGTGCAAATCAAGTAATATGCAGTCTCCTTTTTCTTAGCTTTCCTTAACATTAGCTTATCACTCTTGTATATATTGTCATTACTCATCATCAATAAAATATCAATTCCGATATCCAGAATTTACATGGTATCAGAGTAATATTAGACATGGCGGATGATAACTCAAAAACACCGGATGTCGTATCGAAGTCCCATTCCACGGACTCTCTTGCGATTTCGCCGGTTGTGTCTTCAGATCCTAAGTCTTCGTATCACCTTCATCCCTCTGATCATTCTAGCTTGATTTTTGTCACCAAGCCGCTAGATGAATCAGGAGGAAATTATTTTACATGGCGATCCGCTCTCTTGACAGCCCTTCTTTCCAAAAATAAAGACGGGTTTGTCACCGGGAAGATTCAAAAGCCACACACCGATTCTGGTGATTACCAAGCTTGGTTGCAAAGTAATGCATTGGTCAAGTCTTGGTTGATCAACTCGTTATCAACTGAATTGCAAGCCGAAGCAACGCACGCAGATACAGCGAGTGAGATTTGGACCGAACTCGAGCAGAGATTCACACAAGGAATTGCACCGCGCGTATACGAACTCAAACGAACTATTGCACTTCTACAACAAGAGAAATGCAGTGTTTCCGTATACTATGGAAAACTAAAAGCTGTTTGGAATGAGTTGCACCATCTTCGTCCGACACCGACATGCACTTGCGGTAAATGCACGTGTGGAGTGGATCAAAAGATGTGTGACATGCGTGAAGAGGAGAAGTTATTTGATTTTCTCATCGGGTTAGATGATGATTTTCAAACCGTTCGGTCACATATTTTGGCGTTGCAACCATTACCTGCGATTGGTCGAGCATATGCAGTAGCGTCTCAAGAGGAGAAACAAAAGGTCATCATGAGCACACGTTCCGTCACAGCAGAAGCAGCGGCCTTGCTATCTCAAAGCAACATTGATCGAAGAGCTCTGAGGAATAATCAAAATGGAAGCCGTCGATCGGAGCAACGATTTTGTGAGCACTGTGGAAAGACAAATCACACTCGTGAGACATGTTACGCTCTTATTGGATACCCTGATCATTGGAGAAAGTCAGGCGGAAGCAACACCGGCGATCGGAATGGAAGGCGCGACACCGGTTCTGGACGGCATGTTGTGGCTGCACATGTAAGACGAAGTACAAATGAAGGAGATGGAGTTTATCCCTATCCACCTGATCCACCTATGAGTTGGAGGCATGATACAACTCAACATGGTGGGCTTTCTTTTAGTCCAGCACAAGTTAATCAATTAATTCAAATGTTGGGCTCACAACATCAGCAACCTGCATCACATTTGGCAGCAAACAACTCCAACACACAACCCATTGCAACTTTAGTCTCTGCCACTGAAATATCAAATCCTGCTGCAAATTTTTCTGGTAACATGGGACCGCCTTGGATTATTGACACCGGCTCTACTGATCATATAACTTGTCAAAATAATATTTTATATAATGCCATGTCTGTGTCTCATGAATTACCAGTGCAGATGCCTAATGGGGATACAATAAAAGTGCATGCTGTAGGGCAAGTTAAACTTGGGAATAAGTTGACACTAAATAGAGTCCTTGTTGTCCCTAATTTTTGCTTCAATTTACTATCAGTTAGCAAGATTACTCGAGATCTCAATTGTTCCCTAACTTTTTATTCGAAATTTTGTGTGATACAGGACTTACCCTCGAGGAGGCAGATTGGAGTGGGTAGGATGCGGAATGGACTATACTATTTGGAACTGACTAAGGCAGGGAGGGCATTGGTGGCATATCGACAAAATAAAGCTTCTATATGGCATCGTCGCTTGGGACATCTACCGTTCGACCGACTTAGTTTGGTTCCCAACTTATCTATTAGTTATTGTAATGTTGAATCGTCTTTCTGTGATGCTTGTTGTCGAGCAAAACAAACAAGAAACTCTTTTCCTATACATCTAAATAAAACGAGGAGTATTTTTGAATTGATTCACTGCGATATATGGGGTCCTTATCGTACACAATCTTTATCAGGATGCCATTATTTTCTCACTATTGTTGATGATTTCAGTCGCACAACTTGGGTGTATTTGATGAAGCACAAGTCCGAAACGCAGAAGTATCTCATTTACTTCCTGAATTGGGTTTCAACTCAGTTTCACAAGCAAGTTAAAATTCTTCGCACTGATGGAGGATTAGAGTTCAAAGATCGAGTTATGTTGCAGTACTATGCTGAGCATGGAATGGAGCACCAAACTAGTTGCACAGGGACACCACAACAAAATGGAGTGGTCGAACGGAAGCACAGACATCTTTTGGAGGTTGCTAGAGCACTCCGCTTTCAAGCACACCTGCCTTTGAAGTTTTGGGGTGAGTGTGTGTTAACAGCAGCATATTTGATTAATCGAATGCCCCTCGCAATTTTGAATAATAAAACACCGTTTGAGATTTTGATTAAAAGGCCACCAACCTACGATCATTTAAGGTGTTTTGGTTGCTTATGCTATGGACATAACAAACTCATGATAAGTTTGAACCCAGAGGCAGGCCAGGCGTATTTGTGGGATACCCGAATGGACAAAAGGGCTACAAAGTTTATGACTTAGAGAAAAAGATTGTTTATGTCTCGCGTGATGTTCAATTTTGGGAGAACACGTATCCTTTTGAAAATTGCAAGTCAATGACCGGACCATCATCGCCCACACCGATCCCTGAACATGTCATGCACACTTGGGAACCATCCATGACTCAAGATTCGGTCTCGAAAGCACCTCAAGAATCGGTGGAGATTGTTCAAGAAAATGAAGAGACGTCAAATTCACCCATCATTATGGACACACCACACTCCCCACATATAGAAGACAACTCCAATGCGCATGACAATGAGGCTGTAGACACTGATGTGCCTTTGGTCCCGCTTCATACAAAGAGACATCGTACAGTTTCTAAAGCTCTTAAAGGTTACTTATACACCTTGCCGCCCTCCCTCGCCTTGCCAGAGTCAGATTCGCACGCCTCCACTCCATCTGCTAACTCAGTGGTACATCCTTTATCTCGCTCAATTTCTTATACAAAGTTTTCTTCTCCTCATGCAACTTTTTTAGCGGCCATCTCTTCGCAAGATGAGCCTAAAACATTTTCACAGGCAGTCCAACATACGCATTAGAGAGATGCAATGGCAGCTGAGATTGCAGCATTGGAGGCAAATAATACTTGGATTTTAGAACCTTTGCCTCCAGGAAAGAAAGCCATTGACTCGAGATGGGTATACAAGATCAAGTATAGACCAGATGGGACGATTGAGCGTTATAAGACACGATTGGTAGCAAAAGGATACACCCAGATAGCATGAGTAGATTTCAATGAGACTTTCGCACCAGTAGCCAAATTGGTCACAGTTCGATGTTTACTAGCAGTAGCCTCAGTTCGAAAATGGGAGCTTCATCAATTGGACGTCAATAATGCATTTCTCCATGGAGATTTAAAAGAAGAAGTTTACATGAGGATTCCGCCGGGTTTTTCCAAACAGGGGGAGAATCGAGTTTGTTGATTGCGCAAATCATTGTATGGGTTGCGTCAGGCCTCTCGTAATTGGTATGAGAAATTTACGGCGTCTTTAGTTGCCATTGGGTATCATCCCTCTGCAGCCGATCATTCATTATTTCTTTCTACTCAAGGATCGTCTTTTGTTGTTGTCCTTATATACGTTGATGATGTTATTGTTACTGGTAGTGACCCAGTTAGAATACGACAACTAAAAGAGTATTTAAATGACAAGTTCAAGATCAAAAATCTTGGACGACTCAAATACTTCCTTGGCATTGAGGTTGCTAAGTCTCCCACTGGGATCTTTTTAAGTCAACGTAAATATGCGTTGGATATTCTGGCAGATAGTGGCATGACAGGTTGCAAGCCTTCCAGTTTTCCCATGCAGCAACAACATAAACTTTCCCTTGCTACAGGCACACCATGTGAAGATGCAGGGCAGTATAGACGTTTGATTGGGCGATTGTTGTACCTTACCATCACTCGGCCGGATATCAGCTATGCAGTGCATGTCTTAAGTCAATTCATGCATGATCCACGACAACCTCATATGGATGTTGCGCATTATGTCTTACGATATCTCAAGGGAAGTCCCGGTCAAGGTATAATTTTCCCTTCTGATGCCAAGTTGGATCTTCATGCTTATTGTGATGCTGATTGGGCGGGATGCTAAGATACCCGACGATCCACCACCGGCTTCATCATTTTTCTTGGTTCGTCACCGATCTCTTGGCGTTCCAAGAAACAATCAGTTGTGTCTTGTTCTTCTGCAAAAGCAGAATATCGGGCCATGGCCGCAACTAGCAGAGAAATCATTTGGTTAAGGAAATTGTTGTCAGACTTGCAGGTTCCACAGACCCGACCCGTGTCACTCTTTTGTGATAACCGAGCAGCTTTGCACATTGCCAACAACCCGGTATTTCACGAACGTACTAAACATGTTGAAATCGATTGTCACTTTGTCCGTCAACACTTTCAAACTCGCACTCTCGTCCCTCGACCAATCTCAAGTAAACATCAACTGGCAGATATCTTTACAAAAGCACTTGGCAGGGACCGGTTTTATGAACTTCTTCGCAAGTTGGGCATCTCCACTCTTCATGCTCCAACTTGAGGGGGAGTATTGACATTATTGCATAATATCGTGTGAATATTTTGTATATTATAGTTTCCATAGTTAGAGCCTTGACTTGCTGTGCAAATCAAGTAATATGCAGTTTCTTTTTTCTTAGCTTTCCTTAACATTTGCTTGTCACTCTTGTATATATTGTCATTACTCATCATCAGTAAAATATAATTATGAGTGACATATAGCACTACTTTTAATTATGAGTGATCAAATCATGAACCTTGTAGTACCAAATCGAGTATTATTTGTATTACTTATTATCAAGTTGGAAGTGCAAAATTAGATTGATTTTACTTTTCTTTTCTTTTTTAACACATATTCTTAATTAAAATGAAAATGAAAACATCATGAAAACATATAATTTATTTGTCTCAACCCTCTAACATCTTAATTAAAGGACCAACAACCATTAAGACTAACAATTTAAAGTGTTTTGTCCTATCGAAATATCGAATTTGAGTCATTCTTTGAGTGTTATCTACAAAATCAAAAATCTCAATTGATGGTCGAAATTTAATATAATATAAAAATATGTATAACACATGTATCACACCATAAAAAAGTTATTTCATTTTAGCCTGAAGTTGATTGATGCTTAAAAGTGATATCAGAATCACCTTCCTCATTAGCTCACCTCGAACCACTTTTTGAGCACTCCAAGTATAATGTCAATTATTCAACAAAAGTGTACTACACAACATGTGACAACTTGAGATTTTATAATTTGCAGACAGACCACCCATATATAGCTCCATCAACCCTCCTCACAAAAAAAGAACAATATTCTCTGACAAACATAGCAATACAATTAATTCAATTGGACCTTTGTTTTCTGTCATTTTTCAAGTTGAGGATCTTGGATCTAAATTGAATGTTATAATCAAGTAAAATATAATCATCACTATTGATCAATCTTATTTGTAATATACTTTTGTTGGACAAAATCGTTAAGACTCGGTGTGTTCTTCGTCACACCCACCATCCGGTAATATATATATAGTCTCAACAACAAACAATAACACTACTATTAAGCTCTCAGAAAAAGTTTCGAATCTTTGACGGGAAATTTTTGGTCACAAATTATGATAAAAATCATAATTTTTGTGACAGTTATGAATATTTGTTAGAATTTATGACGGAATTTTCTGTCACAAGCGTACGTTTGTGACAACATGAAAAGTGACAAAAGTATTACGTCACAATTCCATCAAATGATGAATTTTGTGACAGAATTTTAGTGATTTGTAACAAAAAGTCAAAAACTTCTGTTATAGATTGCAATTTTTCTTTTAGTATGAGCTACACAGCAGAAATAGTTGTCAGAAAATGTCTTAAAACATCTTCTCATCTCAAGTTTATTTTATAGAAGATAAAAACGTTTAATATTGTATTGTATCGTTTACTATTAGAAATATTTGTAATTCTAAAGAAGATTTGGGAAATCAGATTCGATGTAACTGGACCTATATATAATGGGATCATAATAAATGTCAAATCTAATGACAACGATGCGAACGTCATATTTAGTTTTAATATAACGTGTTAGAAAATATTATCCTTTGGTACTAAAATGAGATCATTATTTCTATTTTAAGAAAAATTAAATATATAGAGGATAGTCGCAACAAATTTAAGAGATATTGACTTATTTGTTATAAAAATATTATTTTCTATTCATGCATAAGTAAATTTTTGAAAATAAAACAAAGACACATTTAACCAAATGTTTTTGATTCTCTTTGAGTTCTCTAACTGATCAAGAAAAATAAATTCTTAGAAATAAAATACGACCCTCATAGGATAAGATTTTAAGAAAAACACTACATTCATTTTATTACAAATAGAATAGTAGTACAAGATATTTGAAGACGAATCATGAATCAACAAAAATTCACTGCCATCATTAATTAGTCGTGAGGAATCATGAATCGGCAGACATTCACCTTCATCATTAATTAGTCATCACCTTTGATATTTACCGGCACTAATTAATTATATTATAGTCATTAGCACACTGAATTTGAAAATTCCTTGTCCCCAACTATTTAATGTGCCTATATATAGAGAGCTCAATGTTTGTCATGACCTCCTACAACAAATTCTTTAGAATCAAACCACCTTATTAGGAATATGGGTTTGGAGAATGGCATTGAACATGCTTGTGATTGTGTAAATGTGAAGCAAGCTAGTGATCAAAGTCTACTCCAAGCACAAGCCCACATTTGGAACCACATATTCAACTTCATAAACTCTATGTCCCTCAAATGTGCCATAGAACTAGGCATCCCAGACATCATCCACAAGCATGCCCAACCCATGACCCTCCCTGAGCTCATTGTTGCACTACCAATCCATCCTTCAAAGACTCAACATGTCCATCGCCTTATGCGAATCCTCTCTCACTCAGGATTCTTCGCACAACAAAAATTTGGTCACGACCAACGAGGTTATGTCCTCACTCATGCTTCTCATCTCCTCCTCAAAGACAATCCCTTGAGTGTTTCACCATTTGTTCTTTCTATGCTCCATCCTTGCTTGACAACCCCATTCCAATATATGAGTAGTTGGTTCAAAAATGATGATCCTACGTCGTTTGACACCGCGAATGGGATGCCATTGTGGAGCTATGGAGCTCAAGACTCGAAGTTTAGTAGTTTATTTGATGAAGGCATGGCTAGTGATGCAAGATTGGTGGTGAGTATGGTGACTGATAAGTGTAAGGATGTGTTTGATGGGATCAAGACATTGGTTGATGTTGGAGGAGGTACGGGCACTATGGCTAAGGGCATAGCCGATGCGTTTCCGAACTTGGAGTGTATAGTTTTGGATCTTCCTCATGTTGTTGGAGGCTTGAAAGGGACCAAGAACTTGAAGTTTCTTGCCGGAGACATGTTTGAAGCAATCCCTCCTGCTAATGCAATTTTACTAAAGGTAACGTCACTTAGAAAATATTGTTAGTAAACCTCTTCATGTCCGGTCTGTGATATATTTACTCTTTTATCTTTATGATCATGTATTAAGAAGTACTAACTAATTATAACAATACTCTTGACAATTTATTCATAACAACTAATTTGTTAAAATTTGAAAGAGAACACTCGTTAAAAGAGACAAGACATATTATTTTAGAATAGATGGAGTAATATTATATATTTCACATAACTTTGTTTAATTATTTGTACAGTTGTGATCGATGCATACTTAAGGTTTTTCTAATTTCAAAATTTGCAAGCTTTAAGTTTTGATTTGATTAACTAAAGTGATAATTTCCAAGACTATGAGGAAATATGGATGTGCTTTTAAGATTCAAAGAATACATAAATAATAAAAAGTTACCAATTGCTTATAAATATTTCTTATCACATGACTCTACTTTTTGTCTTTGTGTTTCACCATAATATTATATTTACCAATAATTAAATATATATCATGGCTTTAGATGTAGGACATAATCAATATTCTATCGTTATGAAGTACACGTAATTAAGAAGTTAGTAATGGCTTAGATTAATTGTACCTTGAATCCATGCATATATGGTTGGTTCAGACCCAGCTAATTAACAATTAATTAATATAAATACCTATTACATGCAATATTATCGCGAATGATCTTTCAAAAAATATATATGGTGCCGAAAGAAACGAGTGTCAACTGAGAAGTAAATGATCGAGACTAAGTTATGACACACTTGCTTTGGTACAAGTGAGTAAGATTGTTAATTCGTGACGCACATTCAATTCTCATATTCATTACTAAATCTCACTCATTAATTTTACGGTTGATTTTTTTTAAGTTTTTGCAATAACTTCCCAAAATTTACCAAAAGTTTTGTGATTGTTTATGGTGATGAAAAAACAGTGGATATTCCATGATTGGAGTGATGAAGATTGTGTGAAGATACTTGAGCAATGCAAGAAGGCAATAAAGAGCAGTGGATGTGAGGGAGGGAAGGTGATTATCATAGAGATAATGGTGGAAAACAAGAATAAAAACCATGAGTCCATTGAAACACAACTCTTCTTTGACATGTTGATGATGGCTGTAGTTCCAGGTAGAGAAAGAAGTGAGAGAGATTGGGCCAACATCTTTTCATCTGCTGGTTTTAGAGACTATAAAATAACTCCAATCTTGGGATTAAGATCACTCATTGAGGTTTTTCCTTAATTATGATCATATTATTAGAGATATATATATATATATATATATATGATATTGGTTTGAATATCATAAGTTTGTACTGTCATTTTTATGCACTTTTATTTTGTTGTTTGAAGTAATAGTTTGTGCTTATTAATTATATATGTGTGATCAAATCATTATGTACTACTTTCACGCATATTGTAATTTTATTTCTAATGTCACATGTGCTTGTGACAAAAATATTTAATATAAATTTTAACAAAAAAAATATGATTTATAATAAAACTGTACCGTGAAAACTTCTCTCATAATTTTGCAACTTTTGTTTTCCTTTTTAGTGATAAACTCCATATCCGTAAAATGGAATTATTTGATAACATGATAAATTTTTGGGACTTGTGCCATGAATAATGATCTTCCCGATGCTAAAATTTGGAAAGTAGCTAGTTGGGTGGATATGTACTATCCTTTCTTGTCTCTTTTATGAAACTGTATATACAAAGTAAAAAATTGCTCTCATTGTGTGCGTATGTTTTATTTGTTGGAGAAAAAATGTTAATGAATGTTTAAGCAACAAATTTCAAATTTAAGTTCGTATTCTTGGAATATGACATTGAGAGAATAAATAAATTTTTTAGTTCAGTTGATTCTTTAACTTGATATCAGAGCATGTGATCTTTGAAGCCACAAGTTCAAATCTTAACGCTTCTATAACAGGTTTGCACGTGAGGGAGATGTGTTGAAATCTGACATTAAAAGAATAAATAGTTACCTAACACGTAAGAACAATTATTGGTACACAATATATATAGTTTATGCACTAAGAACATTGGCACAATGCAATAATAGTACTAGCATACCCATAAACTCTGTGAGACTAGGATGGCTTCCGGAAAGGGAAAGAAGCAAGCCACTGAGCTTCCAAAAGAGGCCCAAGATCAGCTGAAATTTGGAGGAGCTTCTATGGAAAATGGAGATCAAGCAACTACTAATCATCAGCTTCTCCAAGCTCAAGCCCACATATGGAACCACATATTCAACTACATCAACTACACGTCCCTCAAATGTGCAGTTGAGCTTGGCGTACCAGACATCATCCATAAGCATGGCCAACCCATGACTCTCCCCGAACTCATTGCTGCACTATCAATCCCTCCAAGCAAAGCTCCTCATCTCCACCGCCTAATGCGCCTTTTGTCCCATTCTGGTTTCTTTGCCAAGCAAACACTTGGTCACCAAGAAGGCTATGTGCTCACCCAAACTTCCCATCTTCTCCTAAGAGACAGCCCTTTTAGTGTCTCACCATTATTACTTTTTCTGCTTGATCCTGTTTTGACAACTACATGTCACTCTATGAGCAATTGGTTCCATAATGATGATCCTACAACTTTTGAGACAGCAAAAGGGATCAGCTTTTGGGAGTATGCAGGAAATGATGAGAATCTTGGGAAGTTGTTTCATGAAGCAATGGCTTGTGATACCAATTTGTTTGTGAGAGTGATGATTGATAGGTGCAAGGGGGTGTTTGAGGGGATGAAGTCACTAGTAGATGTTGGAGGAGGCACAGGAACTGTGGCCAAGGCCATTGCTAATGCATTTCCCAACTTGGAGTGCACAGTTCTTAATCTACCTCATGTAGTTGATAGCTTAGAAGCAAGTCACAATGTCAAGTATCTTGGAGGGGACATGTTTGAGGCAATTCCTCCAGCAGATGCTATCTTACTAAAGGTATATACTTCAACTTGTCTCACTTACATACAATGTCGGAGCTAGGCGAAGACCCACACTATCCTAAAATATGACAAATTTTTAACAGTTGAACTGACGTTGATGCTCGTTATAGTATCATTGGCTCAAAAAAGACCGACATGTTCCAAATTTTGATTCGAGCAGTGGATATTGCACGGCTGGAATGACGAAGAATGCGTGAAGATACTGAAGCGATGCAAGGAGGCAATTTTGAGTAGGGAAGGGGGAGGAAAGGTGATTGTAATAGAAATGGTGATGTTGGAGGAGAAACAAGAGAGAGACATAAAATCCATGGAAACACAGCTATTTTTCGACATGGAGCTGATGTTGATGTCTACTGGAAAAGAGAGAAATGAGAGAGAATGGGCTAAGCTCTTTTCTGATGCTGGTTTTAGTGACTACAAGATAAATCCAATTCTTGGATTAAGGTCTCTCATTGAGATTTATCCTTGACAACATCTTTTTTCATGGGATCAAATCACATGTAGTAGTCAAAGGGAATGCAATATCATTTTCACTAGTGTAATAGAAGGTGATTGAGTACCAAATCTGAATGTTAACACAAGGCCTTTCAAGTACAAGGAAGAAAATCAAAATGTACTGAAAATTACAGCATTCAACAATTATGCTACCCTTCTAATCAGTTGCATGCTTTAAACGGATAAAATAATGAAAACGAATTCTGTTTCCATGGGCACCTTGGTCTTTAAGCCTCTCTTTTTGCAAGAATCTGTTCAAACTTGGACAACTATCCTTGTCAATTGTCATCTGGGGTTAAATCCCAAAATGGGGCTACCGGGTTGTATCCTATCTTTTGAAAATGAAGTTAATGCTAATTCCTTAGGAACGGAAGATAGCAGCTACTCGTTCCATCTTCATCCTTGGGAAAGAGTTGAACTTCGTACAAAAATCTGCCATAAGACGTAACAAACAAAAATAAGTACGTATGGTAAGGATCACGCCAACAGAAGAAGTCCTCTCAAAATATAAACAAAAGCAGCAGCCAAACCATTCCAAATAATGATTGGGTCACAACTACGTGAATCCCTTTCCGCTCATCCTTTTCAATTGTTGTGATCAAGTCCTTACTACTATCCATGTTAACTTAGGCCTACGTCCATCTCTTTTAGTGTCTCCGAAATGAATTATCAAACATTTCCTAGGCCAATAATGATTGGGTCACTAACTTCCCTAACATGCATGCTAATATAGTTAACGAATATCATGAAACTGTAGTTATTTTTAACCTTCTAGGCCAATAAGAGAAAGGATATTGTTGGCTGGTTACGAATACAAAATAAAATGTAGAGAACAATTGCAATAGATCTTTTGGTGATTGATTAATTTAGGAACATAGCAGCACATGTATCTACAAAATACAATAGCTTATGAAGCAAAACAATATCTACAAAATACATATATACTCTTGTAATTAACCAGTCTAAGTTTGCACCGTTCTTATTCCTGTCATTTTCACTTTCTTGTTACCACTAAAAGATAATAAATTGAATCAAGTCAGACTATTAAACACCCCAAGCACCCTGTGCCACCCCGACAACAGCCAACGCCAAAATGGCATTCATATCGACTCTTCAGTTAGATAATAATGGGTCCCTAAAGCCCTAAGATGTCCAAAAGAGCACCGAACATATTAAGGTATTCAGAATAGCTAAATCAGGTTTCACAACAACACAGCACCAAATGGTTCTAGAAAATTCAAGACTACCAACAAACAAAAATAACAGTTTTATCAAATTTCATTAGTAGTTACTCTGTTCTCATAAAGGAACTAGATTACACACAAGCAAAACAAAAATAAAATACCAATGAAGATTGAATATGACAAATATAAACTGAAACAAGAAATATAGACAACAATTTCAAATTCTTCAATTATTCGATGACAAATATGAGTAGCTGTGTCTGTCTAGTTAAAAGACATGTAAACATAATTTTGACAATTCATGAAAATAAGGTTAACATTTTTACAAAGTGAAAATCAGAACATGAAAACAAACAGAACAAAAATTTGATGATTTATTAAAGATTAAAGATTGACAAGAACCATACCATCCACTCGAATAGGGCCGATTACCACTCGACCTGGGTCGACTCGCCGAACCCAGATCTGACTCGCCGCCCATCCTCATCCTCTCATACCCACCACCAGACTTGGGTCTCCCACCATCATCCCCAAACCGACCCGGAGACCCGAAATTCTTCTGACCCGGCTGCTCTCTGCCCCGGAACACCTCCGGCCCAGGCTTCTCCTCCTTCCCCGCAAACCCCGGCCTCAGATGCGGTGGCACAAACTTGTTCGGCTTCGGAGAAGTCACCGCAACCGCAACCGCCTCCTTTTCCGCAACCGGCGGCACGATCGTCGACGCGGACCCGGTCCGTCCGAGCGGGCGCAGAGAGATCGATTCGGGTCCGGGTTCGGACCGGGACTGAAGAGGCTGCGATTGGGGCTTGGGTTGCGACGGAGAAATTGCGATCGGGGCGGTCAGGGGTTTGGGGGAGGGGCGGGATAGGACCAACATGCGGCCATGGGTTCGGGAGGCGGCGGAGTAGGAGGCGGAGGAGAGGGAGGGTTGTGGGTGGTGCTTGGAGGGAGCGTTGGTGGCGGTGGTGGTGGTTTTGTCGTAGATGTGATTGAAGTTAATCGAGGCGTACTTGTTCGTCTTTGCCATCCACCGCTTCTCCGCCTTCTCTGCAGAAGATATTGTGAGAAAAAAGATTGGATCTTTACAGGAGAAGGAGAAGAGGAGATCGAGAAATTGAGATCTGAGACGACGACGGTGATGATGGCGTCTCTCTGTTTCTGGTTTGTTTGTTTGTTTTTTTTTTGTTTGTTTGTGTGTGGGCTCTGTTTCTGTTGGAGCGAGCGGGTTAATCTCTGAGACCCTTAAACGCACCGTTTTGTTGAGATTGGGCTTAGTAAAGTGGGCCTTTAGGTTTGATGTGGGCTATAATTGTTGAAAATTGTTGGGCCTTGGCCTGAATATGGTTGGTAGAATGAATTCAAAGGAATTTTTTTTTTTTTTTTTTTTTTTTTTTTTAATGATGAGACCATTAGTGATTGGTTACGGTGGGATCACATTTTCTTTTTTCACCGGTTGAGTTAGGCAACGCGTAGTTGCTATGTTCTATTTTAACCCAAAATCTTACTCCACCTTATGCAATGGGATGATATGTGTCTTGACAATTATGCTATATCACTACAAAATTAATTCGTTTATGCGATAACAAATCAGTCCAAATATGGATGATGGTTATAGATATCAGTTGGATTGCCACCGATAAAAGTCTAATATGTGGATGGTTTACTTTTTGTGACAGATTTTCCGTCACGAAAAGTAGTGCTTCGACAACAGTAATCTTCCGTCGCACAGTTCTTACCATTTGTGACAAATTATTTGGCGACTGTCAAATTTAAGTTTGAGCGACAAAATCAGGGCTCTGGCGACGAAAAGAAGTCGTTAACGTGGAAAGTAAGATTTCTTGTTGTGTTGGATGAGGGGTCTGATGTTAACTTTAGGAAGTACCTCGTTTCGAGCTTTTCCATGCATGAGCGGATCTAGGTAGTGAGCACAGTGGGCAAGTGCCCTAGTAAAATTAGCAAATAATACATTTAGCTAGTTTCATGTTTTTTTGTTTTGTTTTGTAGATGACTATTAGGGGGTGCTCTCGTAATAAAAAAGTTGAGTTGCCCCTCAAGATTGAGGTGCCCCTATTAAGAATGATCCATTATTTTACATTATGCTAATTATAGTGCACTCACTTGTGTTATGTCAGCTGAATCCGTCACCGCTTCCATGTTATGTATTTCACTAGGGCCCAAATAGACGTATAGTGTAGAGGTGACAATCTGTCCAATCAGATTAAATTCAAATTTATATAGATTTTAGATAGACAGTACCACAAGCTTAAGTTTGCAAGACTTGGCCTTTCCAAGAACATGAGGTCCACTACTTCAACAAGACACTTAAGTTTCACCCACCAAATATATATTTTTACCAATAGGCATGCATGCATGAGGGTTACTACTTCAACAAGACAATTAAGTTTCACCCACCAAATATATATTTTTACCATATGCATGCATGCATGCATGATTGTTATGCGAATCCAATTAATCATCAATATCTTATAGTGGTTAGGGTTGACAGATTTGTTTTCCTGTTTGATTATTACAGAATTGTATATGAATACGATATAGTAACAGACCAATTAGCTGGTTGTTAATTTGTCCTTCTCACACATACGACATAATAGGTACCAAAATCAACAGCTACTCTTTAAGGTGTGAAATTGATGCATATACTACTATTTCTAATAATTAGCTCGTCCGTAATTATGTTGTGTCGGTTGTCTTAATTAACGAGTGAAATTCAAAACTTGTGATATATACATACAACTTGGTGATTTAAGAAAATTAAAGCCTTGTTAAAAGTTGTTTCCTTTTAATTGTTAAAATGTGATGGAGCCTACAAAAAGCATCATTTGTATTTTGTAATCCATAAATGTAATCATGATTGAACAGGTAGTGAAGCACTGTGTAGAGTGATGAAACCAAATTTGTATAATTTTGAGGTACTGTGTATTCCATATATAATCCACATGCCATGTGTGCCAGCCTGGCATGTTGTGTTTTTGTTCCCAATCTGTCCAAATTGACCTACTCTTAATTCACATCTCTTGATTCAGTAAGTGGGCCTCACTTATGAGGGGGCATCTAATATTCCCAACCAAACCAAGTGGTACACACTATACCTATCAACATTATTTTAGAACAATTTTGAAGCACATCGCGGTGTATACCATCTTACTACCTTAAAAATTATAAGTTAAAACGACATATGATAACTTACACATGTGACGTTCGAGTGCTACGTCGGCCTCTTCCTAAGAGACCAGGGTCCCAAGGAAGACCGAACTCGTGACCTCTTTGTCTGAAACGCGTTGGCCCCCTCTTGTGAGCAATATTCGAAGACACCCCAACTTCGGTCAATGAAGGTGTCCAGCTCTAACTTGGGTTGCCAAAGGTTTCTAACTCCAACTTCGGTCACCGAAAGTGCCAAAGTCCCACTCCGGTCATCGTAAGTGTCCTCCAACTTCGACTTCCTGAGTTCCCTAACACCATTTTGGGTTATCAAAGATTGACGCACAACTCCTCACCATTGCTCCAAACAGATTGGTGATTGAAAGAACAACGCAAGCCCAGAGGAGCTTGATGAGTGTTCCATTCCCTCGGCTGGGTCCTCCAAGACCACGTGGAATTGTTTTGGTGATTGAAGTATAAAGGAGCTCGATGATTACTTCAATATCACAATAATAGCCCTTAGAAACATGACAATATTCCGATGATTGAAAACAAGACAAGCTTGAATGAGCTCGATGATCGCTTCAATGTCACAACAATGACCAGAGCTGCGAATATGGTGCATGAGTCAAATTTGACCAAGCGTGCTCCACTCTTGTCATTCGACCTTCATGTTGATCATTTGATTATCTTCTACGGGGAGAACTTAGTTCTCACTTGCACTTCAAGACTACCCGCGGAGAGCCCGACTATGAAAGGTCCAATTTCGTAAAGCTAATCTCCACTCCTCAACAATTAGCTCTCACAAGGTAACAAGGAGCTCTAAGACTTCTAAAAAAAACTTCAACACGTCGCAAGTGGAATCATGTTTTAGGCTTAATAGAAAAAAGTTGTGCACAAAGACAAACTCAATTCACACTGTTTCCCAACAAAAGTCGATGTGATTTAATTCAATAAAAAAAATCAAATCCTATATATATACATATATATATATATATATATATGAACTAAATTCACAAAAAGTATAAATCTCCTTGCATTTACCTAACCCATATGACTTTGTGAATTGTGAATGCCCCTTGTGCATGTAATTAAACCTTATCTATATTAATAATGAAACACATAAACATGGCAACCATATTCTTTTCCTTCCCTCCTCTCCTGTCTTTTTGTTTTTCTCCATTGTCATTTTCACACTATTTTTTTTTCTTCAAACCCAGCTCATTCCAGCCAAGTCCCACTCCCCCACGTCCCTTATCCTATATATAAAACTCTCCTCCACACACACCCTCTCCACCATCACCACTACCGCCACCACCAAAACCACCACAATGGCAGCTCCAGCCTCCACACTCCTCCCTCTCCTCCTCGTCCTCCTCGTCACGTCACAAACACGCGCCCAAACCGCCGACGCGCCGGCCCCCGCCGGACCGCCCAATGTGACCGCAATCCTTGCCAAAGGCGGGCAGTTCACCACCTTAATCCGCCTCATCACGCAAACCCAAATCGCCAACCAAATCAACACCCAAGTCAACAGCTCCACCGACGGCATGACTGTCTTTGCACCCACCGACAATGCCTTCAACAACCTCAAAGCCGGCGTCCTCAACGGCCTCTCCGACCAGGACCAAGTACGGCTCCTCCAATACCACGTCTTGTACAAGTACTTCGCTATTAAGGACCTCCTCACCGTCAGCAACCCGGTCAGGACTCAGGCCACCGCCGAGGGCGGCGCGCCGATGGGCCTCAACTTCACCGGCCAGGGGAGTCAGGTCAACGTGTCCACCGGAATTGTCACGACTCAGGTCAACAATGCCCTCACCACGGGCCCACCCCTGGCGGTGTACCAAGTGGACATGGTTTTGCTGCCTGAGGCGTTGTTTGGAGTGAAGCCTCCGTCTGCGGCTCCGGCGCCGACCAAGAAGGCGGCCGGGGACTCTACGGATTCCTCCGAGGCTCCGTCGGCGGCGGCGAATGATAACTCGGCGGCGGCTGGGGCCGGAAGAGTTGGATTCGGATTGGTTGCTGGACTTGGGTTGCTTTGCATGGCTGCGTTCTATTGAGAGTACTTGGACACTCTCTCAATATCATGTATCAAGATTTGCTTTTTTTTTTTTTTAACTTTCTTTTTGTTTTATCTTGTGAATTGAATTGAATTGTTTGATTGTTATGAATGTAAAATAATTTTTTTTTTTTTTTTGCATGGATTTTTAATAACTCTTCACTTTTAAATAACACTCATCAGATTAAGTGTTAAAAATTTCTTGGTTCTCCTCAAGTGTTTCACATTCAAATCTCATCATTAGACTAAGTGAGTAATGAATTTTAGTTTCCGAGCAAAAAAATAAAAAATCTACTTTTTGAATCAAGTTGAGAGACAAAATAGACGGTTAACAATGTCGGAACAAAACTGACTGTAATATCATGTCTAACTTAATTTTAATCGTCAAAGCTTAAATATTCAATTGGTAAATAATTCAATTTGTTTGACTAAATAATAAAAATAGACTCCAACTTAAAAACAAATAGATGGACTTGACTCAAAAGTGTCACTTAATAGAGTAGTATTTTTTTTTTTTTTAAACGAACCAAATTTTATTTCAAATCACTAGTTACAATAGGTACAATAAAATTGGAAACAATATGACCAACCCATCCTTCAACCTCCACCGTCGATAATAATGACTTAGTCAAAGCGTGAGCCACCTCATTTGCCGACCTCCTAACATGGCTAAAAACCACTCTACCCCAACCCTTGGTTAAAGCAATAATATCATAAATAAACAATTCAAAAGCACTAGTCGAAACCTTTCCTCCGGACTAGATTGCTTGTACAACGGAAAGAGCGTCCGTTTCCACAATTAAATCAAACCAACCTTTCTCCCTCACCCATAACAAAGCCTCGCGTACTACCGTATCGCTTAATAGAGTTTGTGCCTAACATTTTGTGAGAGAACATAATTAACAACTCATAATTTAAATTCAAATTTTGCTATATATGATCTAGTTAGTCCAATTATGTGACATAATATTTGTTAGGTATTTCAGTCGTTTAGACAAATGGAGGAGAGAGATTATAATACAAATTCAATACTATTCTAATGCATATGATGTTTTTTTATTGGTCTGACAAAATGTTTTTGTTAATTGACCTAAACATATTGTTAAATCAATTAAAGTGCAAAATGTATGGTCAAGACCTAAACATATACATACCACATGCTTTCAAGGTGGAATCTGACAAACTAATGGCTAAGAAATGCATCCACTTGATCTCGGAGGATGATTTCAAATGTAAATCGTCCAGTCGATCCACATGACTGATTTCATAGAACCAATTTTTTTTTTTTCATTTTTCATTTCATGATTATATTTGTTGGGCAGAGGATCCGATTAAGTCTTCATTATACAGACACGAATGAAGCTACCATTTTTATTGATCTAAAATACTACATTTAATTTGATAAAGTCAAACCCTAGCTCACACTAGCTAGCTAGTTGAAAACATGAAACTTCATAATTATATGATTGTTTGAAGAAATTTTCGACAAAGAACGTGAATGTATTGAAGAAAGCTTTAAATCTTTGAAAATTCCGAATGAACATGAAGAAAGCTCTGAATATATAAAAAACGCAAAGAATGTATTGAAGATACAAAGAAGGGATAATTGCAGATACCCCTCGAACTTTAAAGGTTTGACACATAGCCCCCTTCAACTTATTCCGTTAGCAGATAACCCCCAAACTTGTAAAAAATCAAATTCCGTTAATTTTTCCGTTAAATCTAACAGAAAAACACTCTCTCTCCTCACATGTCCTGCACATGATCTATTTATTTTTTAAAATACCCATTTTACCCTTCTTCATTTCAATTTTAACTTAGAACACTTGAAGTTTCCGACGCCGGAAACTTCAAGTGTTCGCCGGAAATATCAAAACTTCAAGTGTATGAATTTTTTGACGCCGAAAAAGTCAAGTGGTCGCCGGAAAATTCAAATATTTGCCGGAATTCTAAAATTTTGCCCGAAAACATCAAAGTCTTGCCGGAATTTGTGTTTTTTCATTGCCGAAATTTGTAATTTTTTCTTAAATTGAAGTTGTGTTTTGTTGTGCATAAACAACTACTGGATATGAAATTTTATTGCCGGAATCTGAAATTTTAGCCGAAAAATTCATGCGTTTGCAGTTTTTGGCGAGATTTTTTTCCAGCAAGGCACAACAAACCAAAATCAACGTCACAACATTGATTTGTCAGCTTGAAACAAACAAATGAATCAAATTTTACATCAACCCACAAATTTTACAGCAACCCACAAGCAAGCAAGCTCAATTACATTTTTGAATGAAAGCAAATTGTTCCAAAACAAAACCCACCAAAAAGCTTCAATTTTTACAGCAACCCAGAAATAAAAACTCAACTCTAATTAGTTTTTCTAGCTTCCATCTTCATTACATCCCAACAAAAATTATAGACTTGAAAATATAGCCAACAAAGATCAGCCAAACCCAAACCACAAAATTACAAAGACTAAACTAGGTCTGAAATGGTTAAAAAAAAAAAAGGGCCATGGCCACGACCGGATCTGCAGATTCTGACGAGCAGATCTGCACATCCCGGCGACGGACAGGTCGGAAGCTAGCGGCGGCGGAGGCTTGTTGTGTCGTGGCGGAAGCTAGCGGCTGAGGCTTACTATGCCGTGGTGGAAGCTAGCAGTAGAGGCGGAGGCTTGCTGTGCAGCGGCGGCGAGGCGAAGGCTTGTGGCGGAGATGGCCGGCGAGATCCGTGGAGATCCAGCAGTGGAGATGCCCGGCGAAGGCGAGATCCGTAGAGCTCGCGCCCACAAAGCTTGCGTCATCGAGCTTTGCAGATCCCGGCGAGCGAGGGGAGGTGGCCGCGCGAGTGAGGGGTGGTGGCCGAGTGAGGGGCGGTGGTCGGCGACGGGCTTGACCGAAGATGGAGTTTAGAGAGTGGAGAAGGAGTAGAGAGAGAGAGAAAGAGAGAGAAAGAAAGAGAGAGAGAGAGATAGAAAGAGAGAGAGGAGATGGGATATAGAAGGGGATAGAAGAGATGAGAATGTAGATTAGGGTTTTTGTTTTTGTTTTTTATTTTAATATATTTAATTTAAATATTTTTAATTTCTGAAAATAATAAGCAATTAAAAATATAAGGGTATTATGGTCATTTTACAATAAACTTAAAATTTTAACAGAAAAATGGGCCGTGTGCAAGTTTAGGGGGTTATCTGCTAACGGAATAAGTTGAGGGAGACTATGTGTCAAACCTTCAAAGTTCGAGGGGGGTATATGCAATTATCCTAAATATTTATTTTGATAGTTGTGATGTTGAACGATTGAAAGAATTTTTAGGGTTCAAACGTTAAGTCTCTGACCTTTCACGTGACCTGTAGGACAATAATGTTTGTACATTAGGGTTTGATTTGAAATTTTTTTGGAAATGTAATTAGGTCTGAAAATGTAAATGCTTGATGTTGAAATGAAATATAAAAATTGAAATTTGATGCGTGAATGTTTGTTGATAGTCGATTTTGGAATGTAATCATGTGTGATATTGTGTTTGTTGGAAAATGGGTGATCCCAAAGTGAAAGTGAAAGTGAAAGTGGGATTTTAAAAGCAATTTAAGAAAACAGAGGGGTATTTACAGCAATCGAAATTAGAAACAAGTGAGAAAATCTTTGAGGTTCACCATGGTGGTTTGTTTGTTGATGAACCTTCCTACAAATATAAGAGTGGTGAAGTAACTTTTATTGGTAGTATTGACCCTGATATGTTTGGGTGGTTTAGTATGAAGAAATTGTTTATTGGACTAGGGTATGAGCCAAGAAGTAAGATGTATTAGTGTAAACCAAATTTCTCATTCTATATAGGTGTTACTGATATGGAAGAAGATAAGAATGTAGTGGAAATGTTTGAATTATATAGGGATATTGAGGTCATTCCAATGTACATAGAGAATTGTTGGGCTCCTTTAGCTAAAATGACCCCTAGTGGTGAGTAATTTGATGTGAGTGACAATGTTGAGTTATATGATGAAGATGGAAGGCCTTGTATACTAAATCATAGAAGGGCCAACAAACCGAATTATATGTTCATTACTAGAGCTCAACCCGAAGATGATGAAGGGGTATCTGCAGACTTGTAAGTTCAAGGAGGTATCTACAATACTTTGAGGGGGTTGTATGCAAAAATGTAAGTTCAGGGGGGTTATCTGCAAAATTTTGTGTTTGCAATATTAATTTGTTTACAAGGTGCCTTAATATACTAAGTGTCAAGAGTTGAAATTGTTGGTGACACAAGTGTGCAATATGCCAAGCTGTATGAGTACCTTGAAGCACTGAAGAGGACAAATCCATACTATTATTGAAAAATGGATGTAGAGCACCATGTTGTTCCTCATGAAGATAAAAGAATTCTCAGAGTTTTTAAGATGTATATGAGGTTTGGCATAGAGAAGAAGGGTTTCATAGTTGGATGCACACCTTTCACTGACATAGATGGATTCCACTTTAAGGGCTATTTTGGTGGACAATTATTATCAGTTGTAGCATGGGATGCCATTGATGGAATGTTTCCATTGGCATTTGCCATTGTAGAGGTTGAAAAAAAAATCAAGCTGGAAGTGGTTTCTTGATACATCGATGGATGATTTTGACAACAATGATCAAGGTTCTTGGGTTTTTATCTCTAACAAGCAAAAAGTAAGTGTTCAATTTCATCTACATGCTCTAATTTGTATAGATCAAATGTGGTTTATTGATTACTAATTAGTATGTACATCTGTTTTGTGTTTGTTGTAGGAGTTGGTGGAATTATTTAGAGATTGGTTGCTCAATGTAGAACATCGATATTGCATGAGGCACATTTATGAGAATTGGTACAAAGACTTTAAGAGTGTTGATTTGAAGGCCAAATTATGTGAATGTGCAAAGGCTAACTCCATAGAAAAGTATGAGAGGAAAATGCAAGAGATGATGGTTGTTAATGAAGAGGCTTATAAGTGGCTCAAGAAAAGACCAGCCAAGGAGTGGTGCAAGGCCTTCTTCACCAACAAAGCACAAAGTAACATTCAGACAAATAGTCTGCCTGAATATTACAATGCATGGATCAATAAAGGTAGAGACCTTCCAGTCATTAGCATGTGTGAATTTCTAAGGAGGATCATGTATAGATTCAACATGAAGAGAAAGCAGCTTGACAAGCATTTTGGTCTTCTATGTCCTGATATAGAGTTGATGCTGGAATACAACAAGTTTCAGGCAAGATGGGCTATGCACATATGAGTAATCTCAAGAACTATGAGGTTGAGATTGGGCCAGATGTGTTTTGTGTCAACTTGGAAAAAAAGGGAGTGCACACGTCTTGCTTGACCATTGAGTAGGATACCATGCAAGCATCCTCTTGCAGCCATCCTGAAGAAAAAACAAAAGTCTGAGTTGTATGTGTTTAAATATTACCACACTGCCACTTTCAAGAAGATGTATGTAGGGCAAGTCTTTCCAGTGTCAGGAATGGATGATTGGCCCATTGTTGATAAAGAACCACTGCAACCTCCAATTGTACAAAGCCATCTGGTAGGCCAAGGAAGAATAGAAAAAGGAATGAAGCTGAAAATTAAGGGTCTAAAGGGCTACTATACAAGGCTTCTAAGAAGAGGGCACATATGACTTGCAGCAAGTGCAAGAAAAAGGGACACAACATAAAATCTTGCTCAACTAAGGACTATGAGGAGAGTTCTAAACAAAGAAAGAAGATGAAGAAAACTTGTAAGGCTGAAGTTCATAGTGAGTCAGAGGTTGCTGAAAGTGAGATTGATGATGCATCAAAATCTGGAAAAGCCGCATCTTGTGCCAAATCTGATCCCAAAAAGACACCAAGAGACCCAACCTCCACAGACTTCAAAGACAAAGTCAAGAATGTCAAGCAAAAAGCGATAAGGAAGATGGAGAAGAGAAGGATACAGAAACCAGATCCACCTACTGCTCCATTTCCTACTACAGATGTGAACCACCTACTGGACCAGCACATGCTCCACCTCATACTCCAGCTCAGGCTCCACCTACTGCTCCAACAAATGCTCCCGTTCAACCGCACACTGACCAAATTGAGTAAGACTTAAAGAAACTTGATTACACTCCAAAAGAAATAGAGTCCAAGAGGCTAGATGCAGTAAGGAAGTTAGACAAGAGAGGATAACCAAGTGGACAACCATACACAACAAGTACTAGATCAGATTCAAGTGGGGAAACATGAAAATCTGACTTGTATCGCATAAAAAGACAGAAGCTACAATTTATTAAGAAAATCATACCACCACAACAAAGGGTAAGCTTCATATCTCCAAATTTTTTTGATGTTTCTGATTTGTTGTTCTATTGTTTATGTTGTTTGTGTTGTTTCTGATTCTTGTTATGTTGTGGATATAGTTTTGGATTAATTACACATGGCACCCATGTATTATACACGATTTGCATATGACTACCCTAAGGTTCTATTTTAACTTTTGACTA
>JAYMTK010000182.1:0-27921 GCA_036897405.1 Pelargonium myrrhifolium | reverse complement strand
AAATGCCCTTCACTTATCTTCTTCTTCAACCTAATTTCTCCGGAAATCAAATGTTTTGCTAGAAAAGTCATAAACTCATCATAATCTTCACTGTATCGCCGAAAAGGTCATATATGTGCCTGAAAATTTATAAACTCATCGGAATCTTCATAATCTCACCGGAAGCAGCATGGTCTCGCCTGAATATTCATATATGTGCCGAAAAATTCATAAACTCACCAAAATCTTCATTGTATCGCCAAAAATATCATAGTCTTGTTGGAAAGTTCATATATGTGCCGGCAAATTCATAAACTCACCGGAATCTTCATTGTATCACCGGAAGCATCACAGTCTCGCCGGAAAGTTCATATATGTGTTGGCAAATTCATAAATTCACCGAACACATTAAAGTCTTGCAAAAGAAATCATAAACTTATCGTAAACTTTATATTAAACTAAAATTCATAACAAATTATGAATTGTATCTACTACAAAAAAAAAACAAAAAAAACAAATTCAGATCAAATAGAATTAATACGAGAGTTTAAGAAAAAAAATCATATCAAATAGAAAAATTCAGATCAAATAGATTCTCAAAACCATCCAATCAATACAAGAGTTTGAGAATTAAAAATATAATACACTGAACAAGTTGAAGATCAAGGTTCAGTTCCTCGATTCCTTATCGAATTTCCACAAGTTCATTGATTCGAAAGAAAAGGCCACAACGCGGAGATGCGAGCTTCATCTCTGCGCCATCGCCGAGAAATCCCGTCGCGAGATTTAACGGTGGTTGTGAACAAAGGAGAGAGGGAGTGGTTGTGAACGGTGACCGTGAAAGGAGGAGATGAAGCCACTACTGGCGACGAAGGTTTGTGGCTGAGAGAGACAGAGAGCTGTGCATTTTTTTTCTTTTTTTTTTAATTTAATGTTATTAAAAGTAAGAGCATTTTGGTCCTTTCAAGCGATATTTAACCTAGTTAGTAACGGAAAGATCTTTTCATATTTGAGGGTAACTAAAAGTTACAGACCAAAATTCAAAGATAAAAATCGTGAAACCGGATAGTTCATAGGTTCTTACTATAATTAGTAATTACCTATATTTTTCTAATAGGCCATATTTTATGAGTGGGCGGTCACGTGAGCCAGCACACAAAATACCACTCCCGGCCATCTTCTTTCAAGTTTACATAAACCCTTGCACCCAAACACTCCCCAATTAAAACCCGAATCGCGCCAGTCTCAGCTCTCTCTCTCTCTCCAGCAAAAGAAAGTCGCATAGAAGAAGAGAAGTGTGTGAGTGCCAAAACCCTAACTTTCTCTCTCCTCAAAGGAACACTCATATTTCTCTCTCTAACTGCTTCCTCACACCAGCAACAATGTCAGCCATGATGGTATGTTCACTTCTCTCTCTCTCTGTCTACGACTGTACGTATCTACTGTTGTATCTGACACTGACTCTGCTTCTTCTTCTCCGTCACTGTGAAAATCGAGCAGCAACCTCAGATCATACTGTTGAAGGAGGGCACAGACACTTCTCAGGGGAAGCCGCAGCTGATCAGCAACATCAATGCTTGCACAGTGCTCGCCGATGTGGTCCGGACCACCCTGGGTCCCTGCGGCATGGACAAGCTCATCCACGACGTCAAGGGATCCGTCACCATCTCCAACGATGGAGCCACTATCATGAAGCTCCTTGACATCGTCCACCCTGCCTCTAAGATCCTTGTTGATATTGCCAAGTCGCAGGACGCCGAGGTACGCTCTTGCTTATCAGAAAATTGAACTCTCCAGTTTCGTTTTTGTGTTAGATGTGCTCATTTCTGCTGAAATGTGGTTTTGATCATCTGTTTGGTTGCGGATTAAGTGCTGAAAATGTGAAATGGGGACAGTAAATGGAATGGAATCAAATGTTTCATTTTGTTTGGTCTTCTTCTTTTTTTTTTGCATCTGGTTATTAGAAAATCTAAGATTCAATGTTGGAACTATTATATTTTGCTCTCTGTTTGTCATCAGATAACTAGATTATACTATTGTAATGGTCTTTTGTATACACTAATGTGACTGAGGTAGGCAAACTAGCAATTTGTGTTTTACTGAAGGGAGGGATCCCTACCTTAATCAAGGAGCATAGAGGTTTCTGCTCTGTTCTGCAACATGACATGTTAGTTCAACAAAAGAATATGGTTGTCAACTATTGGTAGATCAATAGTTTGTATCATCGGGGAACTACCACAAATGTTTTACATGGCCTCTCTCTTTTTCTTTTTCTTTTTACTGTAGCTTGCCAGTCTAGCTTGAAATATTACATTGAGAGTTGTTCTATTTCCTATATGGATTTAATAATTTGGCCAGCTTGGCTATGTAGGCGTGGTTTGCATTGTTTGTGTTTGAAACTTCACAGTTCATTGCGCGTAAAACTTGTAATATTGTTTATCATTGTGCTGTAGGTTGGTGATGGAACCACCACAGTAGTACTGCTTGCAGGAGAGTTTCTGAGGGAGGCCAAGCCTTTCATAGAGGATGGGGTCCACCCGCAAAATTTAATAAGAAGTTACCGGACTGCAAGTTATTTGGTATATACGATCTCTTGTTTTCTATGTATGACTGAAATGTTAAACATATTCATCCTGTATGTTATATATTGCAAACATATTGTTGCAGGCAGTTGAAAAAGTGAAAGAGCTAGCAGTCAGTATAGAGGGGAAGAGTCTTGAAGAAAAAAAGAACTTGTTGGGAAAATGTGCCGCCACTACACTATCCTCAAAACTTATTGGTGGAGAAAAGGAGTTCTTTGCATCAATTGTTGTGGATGCTGTTGTTGCAATTGGGAATGAGGATCGATTAAATATGATTGGAATAAAGAAGGTACATCACTCTTTGGCATGAGAACTTTCTAGTTATGTATGCATGGTTTTTTTGTTGTAGTAATCATGTATTGAACGCAAATTTATGCTACCCGTATGGGCATGAACTTTTGACATTAGGCTCAACGTTTTAATATATGCGTTGAAGCTGATGCACTGGGAAGGTGGGCAATATTTGTAAATGTTCTAACTACATGCTAACAAGGCACAAGTGACTGAGAAGTGAAGTTTTTAGTTTAAAATAGGCCTTAAGAGATTGAAATGAATTTTGAACTATTGCAATTCCTAAGATCTGGCATGACATTTATGTGTTGGTAGTAAGCTATTAAATCAGTTCGGAGATCGTTCTATCCAGAGGCCTAAGATTCTATTGAACCTTGAGCCACTTATTAATATCATGCCCAAGGCTACTTTGTCTAAAATTCAAGACACTATGTTGCTGCTAGATTTATAATGTGAATCAATTAGCTGTGGTTTCCTCTTACTGGTATTCAACTTTTTTCAATGGGTAATTTTAAGTTTGGTGTGTTTCATTTCAATTCAAGGTGATGCTTTGATCTTAGGCTAATGGAATGTTTGGTATTGCTTTTGCAGGTTCCTGGTGGTAACATGCGCGACTCCTTCTTAGTTGATGGTGTTGCCTTTAAGAAAACATTTTCCTACGCAGGTTTTGAACAGCAGCCAAAGAAATTTTTAAATCCCAAAATACTCCTACTGAATGTGGAGTTGGAGCTGAAATCTGAGAAAGAAAATGCTGAGATAAGGCAAGATTGATTTCATATTATGTGAACTTATGTTCTTTCTATTAATTGCTCATTTGCCCATGTATATTTTCTCTTTTGCTGCAGGCTTTCAGATCCATCACAGTATCAGTCAATTGTGGATGCAGAATGGAATATAATTTATGATAAGTTGGATAAATGTGTGAAGAGTGGGGCAAAGGTTGTCCTTTCCCGACTAGCTATTGGTGATCTTGCTACACAGGTATATAATCATATATGTATATTTCTATTGGTATGTATACCCTCCGATCTTCATCTGATATGGTATTGTCACAATGTCACCAACTATTTGGCATAGTGATCTGAATACTATGAATATTTTATGACTATTCTGTATTGATTTCTGTGTGAAGTAGACGCTTGAATGGGCATTGACAGATATATGAAAACACATACAAATGCATGACCATATTACAATAATTTCACCACTAGCTTCCCTTCACAAAGTGAAATATTTACTATAATTGAATTTATTAATGTCAATTTAACTATGATTTTTTATGGTGACACCGTGACACTGAAGTTATTTATTGATTTGTTTTTATTAGTACTTTGCCGATCGAGATATTTTCTGTGCTGGTCGTGTAGCCGAAGAAGACTTGCAACGTGTTTCTGCTGCTACAGGTGGAATGGTACAAACATCTGTCAACAATGTTATTGACGAGGTATTTGCCTTGTATTTTTGACACTATTTCATTTTTATTTGTTACTGCAGTATCCTGCTATAAATTCTTTGTTGTTAGATTTATATTGTTAGATTAATTCTTTGTTATTTACATCAGCTTTTATATTATTTGATTTTCTGAAATTCATGAACCTTGTCTGTGATCAAGGTTCTTGGGACTTGTGATGTTTTTGAGGAAAAACAAGTTGGAAATGAGAGGTTCAATATATTCAGCGGATGCCCATCAGGTCGGACAGCCACTATAGTTCTTCGTGGTGGAGCTGATCAGGTCTGTGTTCAATAGAATCTGGTTGTGCAGGTGTGCATGTATTTTTATACCATATTTATTTATCATATGGACCTTATATGTTTCTTCATGCGCTATACTATTCAGTTCATTGAGGAGGCTGAGCGGAGTCTACATGATGCAATCATGATTGTTAGAAGAGCTATGAAGAATTCTACTGTAGTTGCTGGTGGTGGAGCTATAGATGTAAGGGGTTACCATGTAAAAGTAGTTCATTGGTAGGTATATCAGAGGATATTAAAGGTATTATATTATTTATTTATTTTAAATTGTTCCTTGTGGCAGATGGAGATCAGTCGATATTTGAGACAGCATGCACGTACAATAGCAGGGAAATCTCAGCTTTTCATTAACTCTTACGCAAAAGCTCTTGAGGTATGTGTTGTAAGAAATTATGCCAAATGTGCTGGGAGTATATGTTCGTATGTTTTACCAATATTATCTTTTGAGACATGCAGCATTGGATACGATTTCTTCAAATAGTTCCCCATGTGATGAAAATACCAAGGAAGCTATAGCTGTTATGAGTTTGGTTTCTCTGTGAAGTTCAAACAGTATAGGAAGAATAGAAAACTTGAAATAATGAAAATTAGCAAGCGGTGTTCCATTCTTATTATCTTTCGTGTTACTTGATTTGCATGTGCTTTTCAGTTTAAACTTCTTTTTACTTGAAAAACACCTCGATCAGCTGCTTGGTTTTGTTGGTGCTGTTATTGCTAATAATAAATTACCCACTTGAAAGGGCAAGGCACATTTAGGAAGTTTAAACATATATATTATTGCACATAGATGATGTGCTTTTCAAGTGTTTACAAGGCTCTTTTCCCCATTTTGCAGGTTATCCCACGGCAACTCTGTGACAATGCTGGATTTGATTCGACAGATGTTCTGAACAAATTAAGACAGAAACATGCACTTGCATCAGGTTAGCCCTCTTTCTACAACACGCACTTGCATAGTTATCCATGTGAGACAATCCCAAGGGTAAGTTCTTCTATGGCAACAGCTGGTCGGGCCACATCATGATAAAGGAATTGGCGCTAAAGTTAATTAACCATTGCAGTCAGTCTTTGTGTATGATTTTCTGCTGGATTAGAATTGAGTAACTATAGATCTCAGTATCTAAATAGGAGTCTGATCCCTTACAAGCATAACATGTTACTAATGTATAAAGTGACATGGCAGGAGAAGGTGCACTCTATGGAGTGGATATTAATACTGGTGGAATAGCTGATTCTTTTGCTAACTTTGTTTGGGAACCAGCAGTTGTTAAGGTATGTGTCTGTCTATCTTCAGTCTCTATCTATATTCATGTATAATTTTGGTTACTGAGTTTACTTGCCCTTACTGCAGATTAATGCTATAAATGCCGCTACTGAGGCAGCTTGCCTTATTTTAAGTGTGGATGAAACAGTGAAGAACCCTAAGGTATATACTATTTTGTTTGTCTTTGTGGCATTGAAATTTGAGTAGTGTTCACTTCAGGCCGCTTAATGTTGATGGTTCCTTTTTTGTTGATGTTGAAAATTGCAGTCTGAAAGTGCCCAGGGTGATGCCGCCGCCATGGGTGGAAGAGGGAGAGGAGGCCGCGGCGGCCGTGGAATGCGAAGATGATTTCTTCTTGTCCTGTTTGTGTTAGAAAAGTTGGTTTCATGTGTAATTCTGGGTGGTTTGTCTTGTGTTCTCAAGTTGTCTCATTTTTTACTATTCACATAGGCTTGGTTGGTGGCTTTCTCTCTGCAGCGCCTGTTGTGATCATTTTTGTTGGAGTTATCTGAAAAATAGAGAGGCTAATTTTGTTTGATTTTTACTATTTCAATTGTATTTTTCTTCTTCTTCTTCTTCAGAATTTGCCCTTTTTGATTTTATTGTCAACTATGGAAATTAACTTGCCAAATTAGCCACGATTCATGCCACTGGATCCATTATTCATATTTATTCGATTCTGGATTTTAATTTAGTCATAGACTCCATCTGAATCTAAAACGACTGCACTTTAAAAACTAAAACAGATCAGAATCTTTTCACATATAAAGACGATATAACATTATATCGTTTAGTGACTTGTGCTCCTTGCTCTCATTATAATAAACCTTTCTTTTCTTTTTAAAATTTTGTATTCATATCAATTCTGTCAACTGAAGGATGCCATCCTCTGGTTCTTTGCATGGTCCCAACAGCAATGAAAAATTACTGAAACAACATTTTCATCTCTAGAAAAATAGTGTTCACCCTTTGCTCAAATATCTGGGTGTTGTGATCCAAAGTTGCAATAAAAAAAAAATAAAAAAAAGTAGCTTTGGTTTCTTCTCTCTTAGAGCTACAACAACATCAAATGTCAGGGTTCCAGTGACACAAAGCAGGCTGGAACTATATTTGTCTATGAATATTAATTAAAGAGTAAATTAGAATTGAAACTGCATTTGGGGAGTGTATCCAAGGGCATCGAGGTTAGCAGCCATAGCCTTGTTCATTGGTGGTGGCCCACATCTCAGTACCTGCAAAAGCCGTCTTTAGAGTTTAGAGAGAGAGAGAGATCATGGGCTCATTGGCATGGCTTGGCTGGTGTGTAGTAGAACCTACCTTGATATCTGAGGCTGGTTGAGGACAATGTTCTTGAATAATTTCTTTGGTCACGTACCCAACACCACCATTCCATCCTTCTGGTGGCTGACAAAGATATCATATTTCAATATTAGATATTGCAACCCATTCAAGACATGACATGGAGAGAAACCATATTCACAGTTTTAGTATTGACCAACCCATTCAACAACACTTTGATGATTGCTAATACACCTTCTGAATTACCTCGTAAAACCAAATAAATGGGTTGAGAAATATTCTTAAATTCTCAAGTCAAACATATCTTGTTACTATTCCGTTCATTTATTACTCACCACATGGAGATTCAAATGCAGATTTGCCTACACACACAATTATGCCATGTCTGCCATAATCCAGTGTTGGATTATAAATTTTGTTCAGCAATAAGAATCAAGAATGGAAATGGGAATGAGATTCTCATTCTTCATAATTGGATTAAGACTTTTTTTGGTCATGATAGGGCAGCTTTGGAATGAGAATCCCATTCTCATTCCCATTCTTGATCCCATTTCCATTCCATTTTTTAAATAAAAAAATTAAGAGGAGTTTTAGTATCTACGTACTCTGGAAAGTAAAATCTACCATATGATTGGATTATAAAAGTGATTATGCTTCTCCACAGATCATTTTGATTTTAAAGCATTGATACTCAAGTCTAATCTTACCTGAATCTACACATAATGACACATGCACAATATGTTTTTTTAATTTTTACTAGTTTTAGATATAACAAACAGTTCATCAAATAGTACGATGATAACCATCAAATATATTGTTGATAGATATTGTGGTATCAATGAATTGCATGCAGTATGACTATTTTTTTTCACTTTGTCATGTTAAGTAGTATTATAGGCAAATTTATTGTACTGGTGTAAACACGTTTCACTTTGATAAAAACAAGATTGATTAACAATTTCAAGGGCCATAGCAAACTTTAATACATAATGTACAAAGAGGCTCCATATAATACCTGAAAACAAGGGCATAACATACACGAGTTTTCTTTTTCAACTTAAGACTACATACTGAATCATATTTAGTGCCTAGAAAGGATGCAAGTTGAAAAATAAAACATAAGTCAGCAGAGAATTGAATAAAACATACCTGGTTCAGAACATAGTAGACACTGAATCGGTCAGGAAAGTTTAGGGCCAAACTATCCAGCTCATCCTGATAAAGGACAATTGCAAAAAAAAAAAAAAAAAAATACTTTAGCCAACCAATACTTGAAATACCACATCACTGATTCCTGGTGTGCTCCTTTTCCTATTCTATGTTATGGTATTTTAAGTAATATCTTATCATGGGCTGAGAATAACTGTTTCATTCCCATAAACTCAATGCTCTCTCTCAATTATTATTTTATTTTAAAGAAATTTAGATCAGTTGGTTTTGGATTTGAAAATGAAAAACCATTTCTTGTATACAAAATTGAGCTTCACAAACAAACATAGAGAGTGTCTACCTTCAAAAGAATGTCCTCGTATGTCACGTTTGCATAAATAAGACTAATGTTGGTTTTGTCATCTGGATTCTCCAATATGGCTCTGGTAACCTAAAATAGAATCAAAGAAGAAACATAAGAAAATCATTAAACAAAATATAATACAATAAAGAAAATTCACTGACGATCTTTAAATACACACATACACATACCTGAAACATTGGAGTAATGCCAGTGCCCCCAGCAATCATCCCGAAAGCTCTAACTTGGCCAGGTTGATACTTGAAGCGTCCCTATAAAATTATTATAAATACATCAAAGCTTGAAGTGACTTTTTGGCTTATATAATAGAACATTCTCTCACAAAGTTTGGCCCATTAATAAAGTGAAACAATGAAATTCTACATATAGGAGTTGAAGAAAAAAAAAATCTCAAACATAACTCCTTCTCCAGTAATATAAGACCCAACAATAAGTCATGACAGACTATTGACTTACTAGGATACTACTTTGCTCAGATATCGAAGACCCAAACTCACATCATGACAGACTCTTTACTTTATTGACTTACTAGGATACTACTTTGCTAAGATATTGACTAGAACTATAAAATTTTGACTAGAGGTACAGAGTCCAATATCAACATATCCATGTTATGTTGATTCTGACTAGAGTGTAACATCCACACAAGTCTCCTTGGATAACAGGGCTATGTTGAGCAAATTCAAGAAAAGCGGGATCCAGTACATGTACAGAAAGGATATAGCGACAAAGATGCAAAGACATACCAGCATATCAATAATCTAAATCCCTAATCTATGAAGGGAACTTAATAAAATTATTAAAAGCTAACTACCATATGAGGAATCAAGTTCAATGAAAAGCTGATATGGTTTTTAATAACTGGATAAATATTCTTTTGAGAAGTCTAGTGCAAAGGTTTGTCGGTCAAATTAATATTCATATCAGAAGTTTGATGACTCATTCTAAAGAATAAAATCTCATGACTCAAAAGGTTAAGCACTCTCTTAAGTTCATATCAGTACCGAATGTTAGGAAGCCCCAAACAGGTTTTCAAAATGAAATGGAACAATGTCAACAAGTAATGACAGTTAAATATCTCAAAATATGAACCATTACCTTGGGTCCCCTCACAGCCAAGTAGTCACCTTCACGCATCTCCCGGAAATGGTGAGACATCCTTCCTTGTGGATACATCTATTAAAATGGAAAGTTAAAATCATGACAGTTGTAAGTATAGAACAGGAAACGAGTCATAATGTCTTATTTTGTAATTAGATTGACTCGGGAGAAAAAAATGACACAATTTAGCAAACCAAGTTAAAAGTATTAATTATAAAAACCTTAATGACTAAATCGAAGTATCCAACATCTGTATCCAAAGTTGTTGGTGTATATGCCTTGATAACATCCTCACCAGCAGCATCCTTTCCCCTGTTTGAGAAAATAAGTTTAGTTTAAAATGGTATGAAGACGATATAACATCATGCAACCTATTATTTTGTAGAACTAGCACACTGCAAGCCTTAATTGGTATGCACAGAACAATCGCATGATAAAAGCCAGTGATCAATCATACTTGCAACTCATATGTTGTCCAATAGGAAGTCCCAACACTGAAGTAGGAGTTGGAAGAGCAAATCTAAATTTTGCCACATTATGGCTAAGTTCGGTGCGCTTAACAAGTTTGAATTCCTTGAAATTATCAGGGTCCAAGCAACCTAACAAAGACAAATCAAGAAGTTGGTTAGCCTACATAAGAGATGCAACATCACATGAATAGACCGTTAAGAGCGCATCAAATTTGAAAGAAATTTGCAATGAAGCAGTGATAAGGCAGTCATGTCACAGTTTATTATAGCGGAATAACTACAGTACAGCAAAAGAAATGAAAGTAACCATCTAGTTAACATTTCTTCCAATTGCTCAGCAATGAAACTGAGATAATAGAAGAAAATCGCACAAGCCAACAACTACCTAAATTCAGAAACAACAAATTGTGAGGTCTATAAGTTCTTATATCAATTACTCCATATATAATAAGATCCAATAGAAAATTACTTGTATAAACATTGAGGAAAAATAAATAAATTAAGGAAATAGCAAAATATCATACCAGAACGAAAGATTGAAAACAACGAATCCAACAGTAGATCAATAATACATTAGTGACAATTTTCGTAGATGAAATATTATATCTAAAACCAGCATGAAGTAGATAACTAAGTTTATGCTGAACTTGCACTGCTCTCTTCGCCTTTAGACTGCGATCTAAAATCAATGAAACAGAAAAACAAAGAGAAGCAAGCAAGCAAACCTTTAGGTTTCTTGGTGGAGTAGTAGTAGTAGGCAGCACCGGCACTAATGGCCGCGAGCGCCACTGCAATGCTCAGCATCTCCAGTCTATGAGACTGTAAATACTCCATTTCTGAGTCAACGATAACGAAGACGAGGAAGGAAGAGAAGAAGAAGAAGAAGAAGAGGATTTTGGATTTCAACACAAGCTATTTTCCATCGCCTCTCTCTCTCTCTATTTTCCTTCACAAATAAAATTTGGTGTAACATGGAATTTTTATAGAGGGTTGTACGGTAATGGAAATAATCAGGCCCGCAGAGGATTAATTCCCGAGAGTTGAATTGCAGATAGGCCATAATCTGTATAACACGTGTCTCAATATCAAATCCAAAGATTCAGGATTTTGGACCTGTCGTTTAATCACAACAGTGCAAATGAATCACGAGCACCTAGCAGCTAGCGGATCTTAGCCTAAACTTATGGGGAAAAAGATTCTATTCTCAAAACGACAGGTCGTCTTTGACAAAAAGAAAAACGCGAAATGTGCACGCAACTCGATGCAAAACAATCCATCAGATTATTCTGGAACAAAAATAATTTAATCGTATACGCCTATAGAGTTGGTACCGTGGAGGTGGAGAAAGCGGGCAGCCGTTGGATTGGCTTGGAATTGAAGATCGGCGGTGGTGAGTAGGTGACATTGAATTGAACGGAGGCGCCGCTGCGCCGCCGTAGACTCCATCGAAATTTTCTCGGGAAAATGAGAAGGAAAATAGTTGTGGGGATCTGAGATGATAATTGAGTTTGTTCGGTGCGAGCCCCTAGTATTATATACAGAATTTAATTATTTTTAAACCTATATACATAGTGTGAAAATAATTATTTGTGATTTTTTCTATGCAAATTCAGAGTAATTACACTAATTTATTTTCAGTTCATTTCAAAATACGCAAAAAAAATGCAAATATTAATTAAATTATCCAGGAGAGACACAAGATGGATCCTTCTCCGTGATGAAACTGACCCGTCACTTTGGTTCATTACGTCATTTTGGAGTGAAGAAGCAAGCTACAAAGACAAGGAATCTGGAGAATTTTCTCAAATAATTAACCACTACTCCATTTGATCTTCCAATGTATCTGAATATACAGGTCTTAAATGAACAAGTAGAGAAACCAAAAAAAAAAAAAAATGTAAGGCAGTGCGTATACAAAGCTATCTATCTAGGCACACGAGTGGTAATGTATCTTCCCTTCTCTAAGTCGTAAATTGTCTTTATTTGTGGTTTTCGCCATTGGAGCACAAGGAAAACAGCAAGCACAGCTATTAAAAGAAAAGCCAACAATAAATATGTGATTGAATCGTTTCCAGCCATCTGCCCCAGGTTATCTGATTCCAATTCTAGGTGGTCTGACATTGTTTCGAGGATGAAAGCTCCCAGTGTCCAGTCAACGGGAATGGTTCCACCGTGCTTTGCTAATCCAGTCCTGCACATCATTACGGATGAAATAAAATCACCACAGTGAAGCAATATGGAAGAAAACTACAGGCTATGTGTTTCTAAAAACAATGCAACATTACCAACTATAGTCAAAAAGTGCATTCCTCACCTCCCGGACATGGCAGAACCTTGGCATCTACGTTTTTTATATACATTAACTGACAAAATTTGCATAAAACACAACTGATGTACCAGAAAACTTCGAGAAAATTGTCAAACTCTACTTTATGGTTTCACTTCTAGCGAAAAACTTTCTTGATTATTGATTTCCTAAAGGTTCTTATCAACAACCAAATGCACCACACAATAAACACATCCAATTTTGTAAGAACCAGACTGGCAGGATGAACTCCCCTTTGGCACATTCCTGGCTTCCCAGTTTAATGTATCATTCCCGGTATAATTCTGGTTTCCCTAATAGACCACATTCTGGTACCCGGTGTAACAACCAATCTGATCCAGTTTTACAACACTAGCTGCATGCTTGAGTGACTGCTGTTTGCAAATGTAGGATTCACAATTACCAAAAGAGACAACTGAACCACATTTCCAAACAGTTTCAGAGAGAATGTACAAATGGAAAATTTACACTAAGAGCATTTAAAATATGGCATCATTTGGATCCAAGAGAAAAACAGTAAAAAATTTACAGAATAAAAAATATCATCAATGTTTCATCTTAACATGACGAGAACAGTACCTTCTATCACCCACAGCAATGCCAAGACTCTCATGCAAAAGCGCCACCGTATACGCAGAAGAGAAACAATATCTCAATAAATCCATATCATCAATGCCGGGATGCTGATTTTTCAGTTTAGACCAATCATCTTCACAGTAGTGTTGTCCAGCTGCCTCCAATTCAAACAGAGAAGTTCTAGGAACCAGCCCAAAAAACTGTAGAAGGTTTAGCAAAAAATAAGACAATACCTCAATTAGAGAGAGAGAGAGAGAATAGTGCAATCTAGCATATACAGTAATTCGTGTGAACAGACTAAATTGCATTCACATTCAGTTGTTACTAAACTTCCTTCACATTTGATTCAAGTTAGATAGGGTAACTTCATTTTTTCAAATTATCAAACAGAAACTTCATAATTTTTATTATAAACTCTGTGAGTAGTTCTCATATGAGATACTTCCTGAAAGAGAGTCCAACCATGAAACACACTCTTCATTAACAGCTAAAATAATCATATAGCAAACACATTTTAAGGGTAGAATTTATGCTAGTATATATAGTATGGTGTGTACTAGAGAGCAAAATCTCTATTATTCAGAATTCTTTTAATCCTACTATAAAAACGAAGCTTGTCTTTTCCTGAAGAAAATAGATGGAATTGTGAAGAGCTTGTGTTCTCTCATCCCTTACTTTTTCTTCTATCTTCAAAATTTTCTCTCGTCTCCTCTGCTCCCTCCTAATGAGACACCCTAATTTCTCAGGCAGTATAAAAAATTGGAAAACTGATTCACATACCAAGACCACAATTTATAAATCTAGGCCTGATGGAAGGATGAAACAATTGACTTGTAATCAGTTTCCTTTTTCTTTTTATAATAGCACAGTGTAAAGATAATTACTATTCTGTGGTCATAAAAGAAATACTAGGACATCATTACATACAATAAGAAAAAAATGAAACTCAACTAAAAGTCTAAAACAAATAGTTGAAAACTAGATTAAAATTGATGTCATGTTTCCAAACCTCCGAAGTAAAGAATAAGTTCTGCGAAGAAACAGGCTGCCCTTTTGACTTGGGAAAGAGAGACGAAACAATTCTACAAGGGGGGTCTGAACATTTATCTGCATGAGAAACGAAGAACATTACTTGATTTTTTTCCCATCAATGTCATGGTAAAATTTACCAAAAGGTCTAACAATGCAGCAAACAAGGAGCATGAGGTAATGAAGAACAAAAATATGTTGTGAGCACGTAAAACATAAGGGCGTATAGATAAACTACAAAAAGAATACGTCTTAAATAAATAAAAATATGGTAGCTGAGCAGTCTTTCCACATCCACAAGTTTTGTCTGATAGCAGTAGCCATTAGGTCAATACTAACATTGAATCAAAACACCATAATACAACAACCTTATCATATACAAAGAGAGTGCAGGAATTAGCCACCTTCTATTCTCTTCAACGTCGCTAAAACTTCAGATCTGCATGCTGAGAAGTTTCCAGCTGGAAGGGACATCAAAAGGTTCGCATGACTTGAATTTTGGGCCGGCTTGTATCCTCTAGGAATGCAAGGGTTACTAATAAGTCCCTTACTAGAACTTGAAACTGTATAATCAATCAAATGGTCTTTAAGACAATCAACAATGGTTCAGTTACATCGGTCAAATCTGAAATAAAACATTGAATATGCATGACATCAAAGTTTTGATCAAATCGCATGAATGCAATCCATTTTAACATTATGCCACAGCCACATAAGATCAGTTCTATATCCAATATTCATCATGTTTATGTTTTAAGTAAATCAAAGTAGTCCAGTTATCAATTCACACCATATCACCCTAAACAAATCAATCAGCACCTGGAGGTTGAGGTAATGATCCCCATTGCCCAAGCAACAGGAAGTAATGCTAAAGCAATTTAGTCACTTCAAGCTTTTGGTTACATGCTCTTTGAGAAATCTACTAGTTTGTAGCACAATTACAAACTATGGAACAAAGTTATGCTCCAGAAAATGGAATTTGTTGACCAACAATCAAAGTGATGTTAATCATGGTATAAGTTAGACTAACAAATATGATGTGTGGTAGAGTACAAATAATATATCTGCAATTCATAAAGTAATAAAGTATTCTACAAACAGTAAAAGACCATGCAACCATGTATCTAGAAGTTTGTCAGGGGCTCGGGGCTCTTTAGAAATATACTAAGATCTTTCCATGGTGTCATATAAAGATATAATAAAGTAGAAACTTACAAGATGTTGACTCGTTAGAACTGTGCGACTCGTGCATGAAATTCCAAGCTGCATCCTGTAAAAGAGAATGTTCAACATATTATCATTTACTATTTATTCTTGTTAACGCATTCCCTCCTCAGGAAACAATCAGTAAACCCAATGATAGAGCAGCAGTTGGACATGGGTTAAATGTGCAGTGTGAACACAACTAATCTACATACAACCATATTAGGGGATAAAAAATACTTCTCCTAAGGCAATATTCATATGAGCAAGATATGGTTAACTTGCTACAATCCAGTTTAAGCTACTATACATGTACCAAGAATGTTGAATATCATTCACGAAATAGGTTCTAAGTCCAATATGTACACAAGAAAAATTAACCCATAAAAATGAACTTACAACATATATCCATTGGACATACCTGACCATATTCTGACAAACTTTGAGCATAAAGATTGTAAGTAACTCCAGCCAAGCTGATAATTCGTGAGGAATGCACCTGAGTTGCTTCTTTTGGAGCAAATATAACCTGCAAAACATAAGCTATATGTTTCAAAACGTGATTGACTGATCGTAGAATTTATTACTTGATTAAGTCTAGACAGGAAAGTGAGCAGCAAACCAGACACCAGTAAATAACTGTATAGCATTACAGACCTACTCCAGGTGTTCTCATTTTTATTTTGTACATAAAACACATCAAAGAAAATTGCTCTAACTGAAGAAGAAATATATACGAGGAATGTGTCCAACCACACAATCTGATAAAGAAATATCATCTGAGAGAATAGAGCATAAAGATTTTTGCATACAAAAGGAAGTGAGGAGTTTAGAGAAAGAAGGGAGGTAGAATAAGGATATAGTGTTTCTCTCAGTTTCAGTAGAATCAGCACAATTTCAAAATGTCAGTAACTATTGAACATAAAAGAGAGCTAAGTAGCTCAATAAAGAGTCAGAAACAAAGGATAAATGTAAACCATATTAACTAATATAAATGTTAGTATGGATATGTCTGCAATAATTGTTTAGCTACAAAAAAAGATATATAGTATGTTAACAGGTGAAGATACATCAAATATCAATAGAAAATAAGAACTTCACAGAAGCTTATCATCAATGAGCATACACTTTTTATCATGTCCAAATAAACTAGTGAATGAAAGAAGACCTGCAAAGATGTCCCACCAAGTTCAACGATCCCAGTGGTATCCTGAGGTTCACCTCCCAAGCTTCCAAGAACATAGTTTACAGCCACCCAAGCATAAACACCTTGTTCTTCACCTGTATTAATATCATATTACAATACATCATTTTAGTACACATCATGCGGTGAACTTCTATAAGAGAATTGGAACATGCAAATCCAACTTGAACTTGCATAAAACAACAACCATTTTGATACTGACTATAAACATCTAGCAACAAGTGAAGAAATTAAGACACGTCTATGAAGTTTTAGAAAACTGAGAGCCTTCAAGGGGAAAACAATACAGAAAACAAAAGACCTTACATGCCGTAGAACAAAGTCAAAAACAGGCGAACCATATGCAATTTGATATGGACCCCAATAAACTGGCAACAAATATTTACACAAAAGGCTAACTTCCAGATTTTGGTTACTTTGAAAGGTTAGTATATCATATCTCCAACCCTTTCTGCATCAAGATCAACAATTTATATTGATTATATGAAGCCATAATGCCAGCCCCAAGGATGCCCTCCACAAATTAATTAAGCTCTGTTCCTATGTAACCATAAGTTAAACACGCATGGTATATTCTCCCTTTCTCCAAATAAAAAGTATATTTATCCAACACCTGCTAGTGGCTAACAAGTGGTGACATTGGTACCAACATCTTGTTACCATGCTACTAGGCAGTAGAAAGTGGTTTAAGCATCATGATAGATGAATGTAACCTATATTGAAGATACAGCTACAACGAGGACAAATGCATATATGCCCTCTTGCAGGATTGATACTATTTGTTCTGGATAGTCAAAGTTTAACAAACTACGAGTAGTACTCGTGGTCATAAAAATTTCCAAAAAGATAATCAATGTCCAGGAGTTCCTATCTTCAAAATTATGATATACAAATCTGCACTAAGATTATAACAATAATTCACTAATTCTAAATGGCCATTGTGGGGTTTGGAAGGCCATTAATGTAAGCATCATTGCATGCTTTAGTAGAGAATTTTACACACATTAGCAATTTGCAGAGATCAAGAAATTGAACTACATCATACAATTGGATGACACTTCACCTTTGATCAAACGTGCCCAGTCATCCTTGAAAACAAACTTGGATGCTCTGAGAACCTTTCTACACGATTCCAGAATCTTCTCCTGGACCCGCCACTCCAAACCCTCGAGCTCCCCACCGGCCAACAGCTGCACCTTGGTGTTCTTCCACTCCTTCTTCGGCACCCGCAGCTTCGCAAACTGAAGCAGCTCCGCCACCGACCTCCCGGCTCCCTTGGGGTCCGCCGCAAACCCCGCCAGACCAGGGCGGACGACCATGGAGCTAGCGCCGGTCCCGTCAAAAGCAACAAACGGCATCTGACCCTCGTTGAGGAACTCAAAGACCCGGATGCGGGATCCGGAGTCGCCGGAGCTGATGACGACGGCGTAGAATTTGGAGTTAGGGGCGGAGAATTTGGAGGAGCTGTGGATTCGGTGGGCGGTGGAGATAAGGTAGAAGAGGAAGATGAGGGTGAAGAGGGAGGCGAAGAGGGCTAGGCATTTGGTCTGAGACTGGAGAGAAGACGATTGCTTGTTGGGGTGGGGAGAGGAGAAGGAGTGCATGCGGGGATGGAGCTGGGTGCGATGTGGAGGGAAGTAGGGAGAGGAAGATCTGGATTGCAGGTTTTGGAAGTCCATTGATGGAATCTGAGCATCGGGGAAGGAGGAGTGTGGTGTGCTCTCACAGTGGCATGTAGTTTTGATTGTGAGTGGAGGATCGGATCATCGGGACTGGGTTTTGCAGGCGATAATGGATTGGATTTAGAGATGCAGATCCTCCATGGATGTGGACTCGGATTTTGGGTTTGAGTTCTCGAAGAAGAGATAGTTGTAGGAGGAAGCTATGGTGGGAGCTTCAATAATAATCGATTTTTTTTTATTGAAAACAAAATAAATTATTATTATTATTTTAAATTAAACACTTGAGAGGGTTTGAATGAAATTCTCTAGTGACTAAACTACTGATTATAATATGTTTGTCAGTTTGAAATAAAGAAGGAAAAAAAAAATTATATATACTATATAAGAAAAAAAAATTTCAACCATGATTTATTGGTTGAAACTCTCGGCCAATAAATCATGGCCAATGAATTGATGTCACGTCCCTAATTAACACTCATACCCGTCCCAATGAATTTGTGGGGCGGAACGCCCGCCCGGATTCATATTTCTTTGTGTGTTGGCTGATAAACCAGACACTCTACTATATAATAACAACTATGATATATTGGCTAATACTCTCATCCACGAGATAATGGTCAATGAGTGATGACACATCACCAATTAACACTCATACGCCCCGATGAATTTGTGGGCGCGGAGCACCTGGCCGAATCCATTTCTATATGTGTCTTGGCTGAGATTTTGAGCACTCCTTTGAGAAAAAAGAATCTCAGCCGTGATATATTGGCTGAGACTTTCAACTACTAAATAATGGTTAATGAGGTGTTGCCACATAATCGATTAACACTTATACCCGTCTCAATGAATTTGTGAGCGCGGAGCGCCTATCCGAATCCATTTCTCATTATGTTTTGGCTGAGAATCTCAACCAATAAATCATGATTGAAATTTTGGGTGTGTATATATAGAGAGGGGGGGGGGGGGGGGGGGGGGGGGGGGGTTAAGGATTTTAAATCAAGAATTGTTTGGCTTAGGCTAATGCACCAATGAGGTTGAGACACCTCATTAAAAATGCACATATCCAACGGGTCGCATTGCTCCCCTAAATTCATTGGGGTGGGTACAAGTGAAATTCAATGAGATGTCATCACCTCATTGGATTAGTTTATATAGAGAGAGTAAAACGTGTATCAGTTGCAACTTAATCAAGCCGGATCTATAATTTTTAATGAGGTGTCATCATCTTATTAATGCAACTGATATAAATTTATATTAGTCAATTGATGCTCATATTACTCATATATATATATATATACACACACACACATATCATCATCATCATCTTATTTTTGGCTATATAGGCTACAAAACAATATTCCATCCGTCTCAAAATGAGTGTCTTATTTCTTTTCCTAGTAAGTTAGTTATGTATGAATTGTCGATAATATCTTTAATGATCATTGGAAGACCAAGTCTTAGATGTTGTTCTCGGGCGTACCATGTCCAGAACTTTCATGCGTACTTATCCATGGGCGTAGTACGGAGAATCTGGGAGGTTATCAATTGGGCATATCTAGCCTAAATAATGCTCAGAGGTCCAAATATCTCAATATCATAATGACTCGGATGACCTGACATCCAAAACTCGGCTTGGAACACATAAAACGTAAATATTGAGACCTTGAGTAGGGGTTCACAAGGCATGGAGGTCCCGCATAGAAGTTCATAAGGTTGAGAAATCTTGTATGTTTGTGAGGTCTTGGAGTTTAATGGGTATTTTTCTTATGTAGGGGGTGAGTGTCCATGTAGAAGTTCGAGAGGGGTTGGGTATTTATTTATGGTGTCCCAGAAGTGTTAGGGTTATGAGACTTGTTGTATGGTAAAAAGAAAAAAGGTTAGAAATGAGGGGTCCCGAGAGGGCTTCATCGGAGGACTTTGTCCATCATATTCTGGACTATCCCCAAAGAAGTAGAGCTGAATTTCAAAAATATTACATATGCAATTGGAGGGGTCGTTTCACTTTATGGAGCTCTGTGAAACCATATATGACTTAAAGGATTCAAGAATTATTTTGCGTAAACATGAAATTGAGGGTAAAGTAGGTAATAATAAATATTAAGAAATAATTGTAGGGCGGATAAGTGATCGAAGCAGGTCATAATGATCCAATATTAATCAAATTAGAAGGTATAGTCCAGTTTTAACTCGAGTCTTGATATAATTTGATGGTTAGACCAAATAAATAATATGGTGTGACACACACTTGAGGAGAATTGCATTGCCTTGTGGATTGTGTTTAATGGTTTGGTTGAAGAGGAGAAGAGTTCTTGATTTGGTGTGGATGCAACTTATTGTTTTAACAAATTGTGGTTGATATGTGAATTGGCGAAAAGTTACTAACGGGACAAGATGTGCCACATGGCAAGAGGAGAGGTGCCTACGAAACATAACCTGTCACGTGGTAATACTCGATTGGGAATTGGGCTTACCACGTGGCAAGCGAGGTTGATTGATGTGTCAAGATTTGGTAGACATGCATGTCAAGTGGCAACCTATAATCGCCCGACGTGGTATATACAAGCGAAAAGATTCAGGCACATGTGACACACGTGTCGCGCTTAAAGGGCCAATGAGTGATGAGGCGCATTTTTATGATTCTTTTTCTCGTGTTTTGAACCTTTTCAGTGAGTGTATCGAACTTCTTGGTGATTTTTCAACATACATGTCTTCGATATGCACTTTCGTGAACACTTCTATTTCTAATTAATGAAATGTCGTTTGTTATTATATATAAAAAAAAACTATTTAAAAATATGCTAAAAATCTCCGTATGATTAAATCTATTTGGTGAAACCAAATCAAACATTCTCCTATAGATTATTTTTGTAATTTCATTTTGACCTCCAAAAAATTATCAAAATTTTAAATGAAAAAATAGCTTTACTTTTTCATTATAAATATTTTCTATCAATTTTATCACGAAAAATCAAATTTTATACTAGAATTCAGTACGTAAATACTGGAATTAAAGTCAACAACAATGTTGTTCAAACAGAAAGCATACACAGACACATGCAAAGCCAAAACCAAAAGGTCACATAGTGAGGATTTAAAATTAGACAAGAGCTATACAACCCAGAAGCAATTGTACAAGTCTCTCAAATCCATGATATAAATGTGATATATCCACGATTAGCTAAACTCCCACAACCTCCATGATTTGGCTACTATCTCCCCTCGCCACAATATTGCACCTCATCAAGCTCCCAATTGTATTCAACACCATCTTCACATCCTCCACCCTATCCCCCTTCGCTATCCTCTTGTACAAGTAGCTATCAAACGTCATGCGCTGCACATACTCGTCCCCGCACAGCTCCACCAGCGCCTCCCTCCCCGCATTGCTCCCGTAAAACACCTTCTGCAACAAGTCCAAGAACCTGAACGTCGTCACATACTTGTCGTCCCATTTCCTCAGATACTCCCTCCGCAGATCTCCCTCCTCGATCATCCGATCCCCTCCCTCCGACGCCCTCACCATCGCCTCGCCGCACATCCTCCCCGACTTCGCCGCGAAATAGATCCCCTCCCCGGAGCATTTCGTCACGTACCCCGCCGCGTCCCCCACCAGCGCCACGCGCCCCCTCACGCGCCTCGGCCTCGGGTGCTCCGGTATCGGGTGCGCCTCCACCTTGATCACCTTCCCGCCGTTGATCTTCGGCCTCACGCGCTCCCTGATCCCCCTCTGGTACATTTTGATGTTCTGCTTCGAGCACACCGTGCCGGTCCCCACCGCCACGTGGTCGCATTTCGGGAACACCCACGCGTAGAAATCGGGCGACACGTCGTTCCCCACGTACATCTCCGCGAGATCTTGGTAGTACTCCATTTTCTCGTCCGGCAGCTTGATTCTCTCCTGGAACGCTATGGCGCAGGTGTAGTCGCCGGCTTTGATGGCCTTGGCGACCCGCCCGTTGGCGCCGTCGGCTCCGACCACCGCGTCCACGGCCAGGGTCTGCCGGGAGTTCTCTCGCGTGTAGTGCACGACGTACGGCGAGCTCGGGGAGGACGGGATCTCGAGGCTCGTGACGAGGGCGGGGATGAGGCACGCGCCGCTGGACTCGGCGCGGGAGCGGAGGAACGAGTCGAGCACCTCGCGGCGGAGCATAGCGATGAACTCGTGGGACCCGAGGGTCTTCCCGAAATCGACGACGAGATTAGACGGAGAGATGATTCGCATGCGCCTGACGCGGCGGTCGATGAGATGGTGGGGGATTGAGAACTCCTCCAGCATGCACAGCGGAATCGCGCCGCCGCAGGGCTTGGCGTTCGCCGGACTGCGCTCGAAGAGGAAGGTCTCAACCCCACCCGCGGCAAGCGCCTCCGCCGCAGAGGATCCGGCGGGCCCGCCGCCTATGACCGCAACCCGGAGCTTCCGGCCGGAGAGGGGCGGATTGGTGGATGCAGAGGCGGCGACGGAGAGAGAGCGAGGTTTTGATCTAAAAGTAATGAACGATGCTTTGGTGGATTGGGGAAGAGAGAAGATGGAATGCAGAGGATGAGCTAGAGAGGCCATTGACAGTAGTGGTGTGTTTAGGGTTTCAGTACTAAAGAGGAGACTGAGAGAGCTATGTGCTTTTCTATAATGGTGCTTGGTGACTCCTAAATTGTATTCTTCGGTTGTCTTTTTGGTATATGGGACACAAACACAATAAAATACACATTCTTTCTACAACAGTGAAATTGTCATGTGGAAGGCAAAACAAAACTTGGAGCCATTAGCAATCAAAACTCTAAGCACAAGTGGATTTCAAGCTGAAACTAAAATCTACCATTTTAAGGACAAAAATGAATGTACAAGATCACTCTTCTCAGAAACTTGGGCCATACTGTTGAGTCAGGCAAAATGTGGAGGTGGAGTGGAGGCCAGTTTCTGGACTGAAATAGGTCGGCAAATTGGATCCAAAGAGTGGGCAGACCATGCTGAGTCAGCCAGCAAGGAGTTGACTGCTTGTGTGGGGTTGTACAGATCCCACCATATGTAACTTGAAGATTGGTCACAAGCCATCTCCACAGAGAGACACCCAATCATAGCACCATATCTCCCCAAACCACAGCAAGCATTCCTCACATCATCAAATCCTACACAAATCAATTCACAACATCAAATGCTAAGTAATAACAAGAATGAAGAAACAGTGACTTAGAAGTTCATAAAAAATATGTACCATAGATTTTTGGTTTGGCTAGAATCTCCATGATGCCCTGATACACATCACAGAAGATGATCTGAGCACCAGGAAGCTCAGTGATGAGGTTCACAATGTGGCCTTCCATCACCACATTGTACTGCAGAACTAGGCGGTTGATTTCCTCCACACAGCCGTGCCGAGCCGCTGAATTGTGCCACTGAAACACAATCCGGGGCGTGCACCCCAGGGGCACGATCCCAACCACCACAATCTTCCCCACCTTCATCTCGTAGAGCGCCTTGATGGCGTGGCTCATCTGGTTCACCAAGATGTGAGCGAATTCAAGGCCACTGTACTTGAGCAACACGCCGGAGGTGTTTCGCAGAAACAGATCGATGTAGTCGTCCTTGCCGAAGGAGAGGTAAAAAATGGAGGATTGGAACAACCGATTGGTGCGTTCCTCGCCGAGCTGAAGCTGCAAGAGCTGAGAGGTTTCGGAAACTTGACGCAGCTGCTGATTTAGGGATTGGTGGCTTCGCTTGTTGCTAGGGTTCAAGATCGTTGCTTGCGCCGAACCGTAGTTGAGCCCGCTCATCACCCCTTCGATCGACCCGTTCTGGTTGTAGAATGGCGGAGCGTACGGCAATTGCATCTTCTCGGCTGCGAAATTGACCAGAACAAAAGAAAGAAAATCAAAGCCCTAATTCTTGAAATCGGAAACAGAGAGAGAGAGAGAGGTACCGAGAAGACGGGGGAGGAGGGGGGAGTCAGAGCCGTTGCAGGGGCGGAGAGAGAGGTTGTTGTGGAGGATGGAGTAGAAGAGAGTGTTGTCGCCGCAGTCGACGGAGGAGTCGCCCAACACGAACATGGCGGAGACATTGGGAGACGGAGGAGGAGGGCGGTGGGTTCTTGGAGGTGCTCCGTTTGCAGGGGAAGCCGCCATTGAAGCGACGGCGAGGTAGAGAAGAGGAAGAAGAGGCCATGGAGGTGTGGTGTGCAGGTTCTTGGCGATGAGATCACTCTGCTTGGGTTTTCTCATGGTGGTTTCTTCTCTTCTCTGAATCGAATTGCTTGTTGGCTCTGTGATTCTTGGAGGAATGAGCAAAGTGTAGTCTCTCCTCTCGTAGAGCCAAGCCAGACGGAGGGAACTACTTATGGTTTGACACGTGTCCTTGCAACTGCCACTTGGCTTTTCTGGCCCCAGTTTGTGACATAGTGTTGCATTACGGTTACCAAGTTTCTGTCGTTTGATTCAGGAAGTACTTGTGTAGTGCAACTACTAGTCGTTTGCATTGGCCTAACAAAACCAATGAGGTAAAGCCAGGTGTAATGTGATAGTTCTTATTCTTTTTTTCCTTTTCTTTATCTTTTAAAAATACGGTGAAATTAAACTGCTACCGAAAACAGAATTTGAGATACTAGTGATTTTTTATATGACACGTCATTAATAAGATATGACACAAACCGAACCGTCTTAAAATAGTATCTTCGTTCGCCTGAATTTTATAAAATATAAGATTAAATTTACACATTGACTAATTTTTTTTAAAATAAAAATAATGACCCATTGTAAAACGGATAGAGTATATCTTATAAATAGAGCACTAGGCGCAAACAAATCATTTGACTGATGGTGATATTATATAAGTTGGATTATTATATGTTGGAATCTAATATTAAACTAAAAAAAATGGCAAATATATAGGTCACATTGTGCATACATTTTTTTGTACACAATTTGAGGCATCAAGTATTTTCCATTAGTTAAACATAAAATCTCAATTTACAGATTCATTCCCTAATCCTGTTCCCCGTATAAAAATAGAGAAACAATCTCATCTGTTGATGGCAAGCCACACAATCTACAACAAAGGAAATCACTGCATTTAACATCAAAACACTGATGTCAAAGAAAATAATACTATTGGGCAGAATATATGCTAAACTTTCAAAATATCTTAATAGTAGACCTATAAACCAGCACTACATTTAAATCAAAATACCTGTAAAGAAAGGAAAACAAGTATAATTGGCCTTGTTACCTGCTTCTTCAACTACTAAATGTTAACAATTCTTGTCACATAGAACTCTGGACAGAAGGTTATTAGGATTGCAGACAACAGAAGCAAATATTGGTTATACATAAATCAGAGCTATGCCTTCAGCTTGCTACTCACTCCTCGTTTGCTGTTCCAGATGCCACTCCTCTCACCATTCGCGGGGTTCTTCTTGGCCGCAACTGAACACTGATCAGGTCGACCGCCCTTACTGTTCATCTCTGTCTGAAGCTTGCGGCGTCTCATTCTGTTCTCTAACCGAATTCCTCTAAGAGCATGTGCTCTTCGCTCAATCTCCAGAGCTTGTGAAAAGTTCCAAATCCTAACAACACCTTCTTCTCCCCCGCATACGATGCGATCAGCACCAATGTCCACTGAAAATAAATTGCATCCATATCCATGTAACATTCGCTGTGGAGGCTCCACGCTCACTTGGTCTATGTTGTTTCCCTTTGAAAGTTTCTTCACTAAAGACCGCCTGCTTGTCCTCAACAATTTCCTCACATCAATAAGGCCTAGCTTTCCATCACTAGAGGCTGACACAAGCCAGGGAAACTCAAAGGCAAGGGAATGCACAGGACCTGTGTGAGGAATCCAGGTTGAAACCTTCAACACCTTAGTCTCGGTGTGCTGACTTGTCACCTCAAACATGTGTATTGCCCCATCTTCACCCCCGCTGAAAAGGAATTCCCCACTATGGCTTCGTGCCAAAGAATAAGTGTAGCCATAATGAGCATTAGGAATAACAGCCATCAGATTCCCACCATCGGTATCCCAAACATAGACATGTGAGCCGGATGTGCTAGCTACTGTAGTATCATGAGGCACAAGTGCATAGACCCAGTCATTATGTCTCAAAACGTTTATGCACTTCAGCAAAGTACGATCCCAAACACGCACAGTCATGTCCCAAGAACCACTATATATTTTGGTAAAATCCAGCGCAAGACAAGTTATGGGCCCTTCATGTTCCCATAGTCGAAACTCAGAGTCCTGGCTTTTAGAACCCTTAAGGTCAAACAAGCATGTGAGCCTGTCCACAGCCTTCCATCCATGGATGAAACCATCAGTACCCCCTGCAACCAAGAGTTTCGTATCTGCTGCCACTGCTCGAATTGTGCAACCAAGGGGCCGCGATGTCGCAATGGACAGCCCTTCTTCCATGTCCCACATCCGAACAATGGTGTCATAACCTGAAGTGAATACAAGCTTCGCAGAAGCCAAAAGGAAAACTGTGCGAACAGGCTCACTGTGGCCATACAAAACATCAACGCTATAGCGTCCCATAAAAGTCTTACTCCTAAACTCCCTCTCCACAAACAGTTCTTTCCATGACTTGTCGTCCGAGAATCCAGGTCCCAATGGTGCTGGAACCAATGGAAGTCCCCATCTCTCGCAATAGAACTCTTTCCAAACATTGTGCTCAGACGCAGCCCTACAGAGAGTCGCCGAGACACATGAAACTACACCAAGCTCCTTAGGATCGAGGCAGTTGAGAATTTCAGATACTAATGCTGGAGGAAGGTCAGTAATGGACCGACGACATCTGGACACAGCATCATCAGGCTGAAACTGCTCAGAATTACTCAATGTGGGATTCAAAATTGCACTTTTGCCTGTTTTGGGTTTAGAATTGAGCTGATTTGATCCAATCCTTATGCCTTCTTTACTAGTATTATCCAGAGACTCTACCAGATTCTTAGCAACCTCAATAGCTTCTGGGCATTCAAATTCCATAAAAATGATCTAACCCCTAGTCTTGAATTCAAAGGCCGAAACCTAAATCCCTTGCGAGACAGCCAAAGGTAAAAACAAAAATTCCCAACGATTAAAACGAATAACCCAGAACAATTTGAACACAATGTTCGAATTATCAGAAAAATAAGATATCTCAAACCCTAAACTCCCCCAAAATGCAAACCCCAACGATTACACCAGAAAATAAGTATAAAATTGCAAATTAATTACTGATTGCAAACAGAAATTGGTATTAAATCGAAGAAATGTAAAATTAACAATAAATAAATATATTGTGCAGGTGCCGAAGGAGTGGGTTCGAGAGATACCTTAGGAACTGATAGACGATCTCTGGAGAGAAATAAAATTATGGGGAAAAAATTCTGTGCTTTTTTGGTGGATTTTGGAAGAGGAAAATACGAGAGGGAGGAGAGAGAAAATTAGATGGCCACCGAACCGACCGTTAAGTGTGTAAGAGATGGACGGTGGAGATGAGGGTAATGGTGGGATGGTGTAAGAGCCGTTGGATTAGGAGATGGAGTCGGTGGCGGAGATTGACTGTTGTTGGATCTCGCGTAGCAACTATCTTCGGCTCTAGGTTTTGGTAAGGAGGAGAGAGAGTGTGCCACCTCGTTATTTGGTGCTTAGCTACCTCTTAGCAATT